>JACFYI010003618.1:846572-858086 GCA_014898755.1 Handroanthus guayacan | reverse complement strand
CGGGTCTCCTGGGTGAAAGCCAGATATCCTAACCGCTGGACGACAACGGATTCACGTTCAAGATGTTGCTCTTTTCTTTTTTCATAGGATTATCAGTACGTTAAACAATTCTTACTTTCCAAAGAATTTCGGTCATTCTTCAAAAGAACAACGGACATAAATATGAATCAAACATGTCAAATGCTAGTGAGTCGCATACTTCTTCCCTTGACTAACATTAATGTCTTAGGACTGACTAAATATCATTATTTATAACAGCAAAATCTCTGTCCTGTTTCTGTTTATGACAAGATTCTGTCGCTCAAACAATTGGACAGCTTTGTCATCCATGCTGAAACTTCCATCTTCTTGTTTTAGGCGAGTTGGATACTTGGATACTTTTTGTAGTTTACTCGCTATAATTCCGTATTTCTTCGTATGAGGGATCTTAGCGTAGGCTCAAATGGCATTTCTTGGCACCTATTCGGAGAAGATGCTAGCTATGGAGACAAAGGAGGCTATAACATTTCTGTGCGACAATGTACAATGGACCGGTACTTAAGTTGTAATAAGGAGGTAGTGAGGAGGTTGTAGAAATTTTACGCTTGATACAATTAAAAATCAACCCAAAGTGAAACACGTTCCTAAAGCTCGATAAAAATTGAACAAATGTGAATGTTGACGTGTTTGACTTGACTCAATTCGATTCGTTTACAATCCTAAGCATGGGTGTTACATGGCCATTCCTCTTAATTTCTTGTAATTTTCATTTAAGTTCTTATTGGAGGGATTTGCATTGTTTGTTAGTTTCCTCCTTCAGAGACGATCTCGAGCATCAGGATATTATTAAACTCCAAAATGATGCTACTGGCAATGATAATTGTAAGGTTCTGTCAAATTAGATGGATGATTATGGGACATTGAAATCAAAGCCATATGAATAGAATGCAGTAAATCTTTTACATGAGGAGTTATGCAAAAGTACTAAGAAAATATTTCCTTCAGGTCGCTACAAAAATATATATTGAATATTTGAAACAAGAAAAAAATAAAAATAAAAATAGTAGTTGTGGTCGAGGTAGTAGCTAATAACCAAAATTAAGAGCGATAATGGATGTGGTAATTAATGATCCAAAAAGCTGAGGTGATAACATCATTTGCTATGGTTATACTGAGATAAAAAACATTCACCACGACTATATGTCTTAGTGGATTTTTCGCTATCATCGCAGAAACTACATACTATTGTCGTGGTGAAGTTGTAACAAATGAATTTTCACAACCATTATGTCTTCTTAATATTAGTTTTCAACAATGGTAATTGCTCAAATTTCTCATAGTGGATGCAAACAAATCAATGAGCTCCATGGGGCGGAGTTAACTAGTAGGCAATCGGCTAGTAAATTTCTTGTGATCGTCAAGTTATAGCTCGAAGAGAGTCAACAAATTATTGCCACCAATGTTCTCTGTTCTTTTAGTGAAATTTGATCTTTTAGTTTGATTAGGGGATATTTTTTATGGTCTGGATAATTAATTTGCTCTTACTAGATAAATATGATATTTGTTTGCCATGATCATATTGTGGAGTCGGTTATGAGATTATGAATATTCTTGATTATATAACATTAATTGAGCCATTTTCTGGAATTGTCGAATGACATTTGCTTATTTTGAGTACTGCTGGAAGAATTAGACAAAAATATATAACTTCTCCTTGATCTTCAGTTTCATAATGAATATTTATTCGAGCTTGATTTATTAGTTAATCAAAAGAAGCTTAAGTATTGTTACTTTTGTTTCTTGATTTATGAAGCTTACTCAAGAAGTTGAGAAATAGTAGGATATGTGAAACAGAATCAAATCACTTGAACTAAATTTCTTGAATTGAGATTTAATTGAATGCAGAGAAGTATTTAGCTAGTAAAATTTGATTGATTCACATATTCTTTAACTGAATCGAAGTTATATCTAAAATTGTCTACTTGGTTGCTGTAATGCCAGATAGGTTCAAGCGATGTCCTGATGGGTCTAACTCTGAAAAGAAAGAACACGGTTTGGCTTACTGAAGGTGATCTCTACTTGATTCTTTTGATGCTTAAGTCAGTAAAGATTGAATATAAATGAAAAATTTGTACATATATATATATATATATATTTAGGTTGAGAATATGAACCTTATCGGAGGTATTCATAGTGTTCGCTTGATATGGACCAGTATAGTCGCTCCTAGGTGGCACCTAGGTATGATTCCATGTGTTCATATTTAATAATTGCTATCTTAGGTCGGATTAGTGAAAATCAATATATTACATCCAATGATTCAATTTATTACATTAATGTCCATATTATCAACAAATTATTCATCATCATATTGTCATCAAATTGCTCATAAAAAACCCACTTAAGTGGCACAAAACTTCCTACTCATAATAATAATAATAATAAATAAATAAATAAGTAAACAAACAAACAAATAACACTATTTATAGAGATCATACAATAAAACACTTTGTAATACTAACACATCACGATGATCATAAAACTGTTTCTTTCCCTCATAAGTATAAATACTCACTTCTTTCATCATTAATTATATGTGAATGAACTTGTTTACTGCTTGTAAAACATCGAATACGTATAATTACTGTTGAAACATATGATCAAAACGTCGAATCACGATAGTTTATTAGGTAAAATCTTCATGTCCAAACTGGGTGAAGTGAGGGCTGTTATAAGCAACTTGAAGCATTTCTTCATCTTCTTCGTACAAATCGCGATATGTTTCTAAGTTGATTTCAGAATTTCTTAAAGCTGAAAGGCAAAGTTCTTTCCTCCATTCTTCTAAATGTGGAAAACCAATGTAGTCTGCATATTTATCACAATACTGCAACAAAAGTTTCATCAGATAGTTATATATATATATATTATATTTTCTTGCGGGTAAATTGTGTTTTCCGCACTTGTGAAAGACGAAATGAGTAAAAAATTTCTACGAAAAAACATCAGACATCATGCTAACTTGTATTTTTCTCCTTAAAAAAGAATTGCATTTTAACTTGGAGTTTTCTGCTCATTTCATTTTTTAGAATTTACCCTTGTTTAGGATTTTACCCTTGTTGAATATTGTTTATTAGAATAGAATGTAGCGAAATGGTTTATGTATACGAACGTGGTGAAGTTCCATGAAAAATCAGGTTTAAAGTAGCAAAAAATTTTGAGGTTGGAATCATTTATAGAAAAATCCCTTTATCCTTTGAAATTACAAGTACCCCTTGATAGTTGTTTTGTTTTATAATTTTCATCAACAGAGAGTATTTATAATTTTAAAAGATAAAGGGACTCTTTTATAAATTCATCTAACTTTGTGGGTTTCCATAGTTATCTCTTAAATTATAAAAAAAGAAATGTTCTAAAAAGTAAAGTCAGTAGTAGTCTTTTTTTTTTATGAATTAAAAAGTAAAGTTAGTAGTAGTCTTACTTATCAATAATAACCAAAAAAAAAAAAAAAAGGGAAAGAAAAAAGTTTGTAGTGGTCTCTAGTTACCTCGAAATTGGCAATATCATGTGTGTTGTGCTTGGGGATGCCAGCAACATCCCTTGAATGATAAAACTCCTTAATTGATTGCATCATATCATCCCATGATGGCAACATTCTTTTCCCAGACAGGATTTGAGCAATCCATTTTGCTTGGGATTCAAAGAAAGGAAACCCTATAATCTACAATATTCAAACATAAAAGCCAAAATCAGCCAAATTTGCTTAGAATTTGGGTTATTCTATCTTCCGCAATCTTTAAATTAACCACAAAGACAAGTACGAGGTTATTTCCAAAATAGTTTCACTTTTTGAAAAGTAAAAAGTGAAAAGTGAAAAGCGGTAGAGTAAGCTACGGTGAAATTGAATAGTATTTCAAAATAAAGGTTAAAAACACCTGAAAGCTGTAAAAGTTAGGTAAATGTCGTTTTTAACTTTTAGCCCTTTTACTTGGAGAATCAAAAGAAGAATTACCATTTTCAAACACTAAAAAACAAATAAAATACAGCTAAAAGTGAAAAAACACTTTTTATGAGTTATTGCGAACACTCCGGTATGTAGCATGCATGTCTATAAGTAGGTTATATTTGCTCTAACTGTAGATGAGCTTGATTACTTACCCATTTTTTTGATACAATTATATGTTTTTCCTTATGTTAAAAATCGAATAAAATAAAGAAAAAATTGAACAAAATATTTACCTTTCTAGGGATGCCAATAAAGGATAGAGAGGGAGCTAGTGAAGGAGGAAATGTATGCTCATAGAGAGGTCCCACTCTATCATCATCTACCACCACTATTCCTTTGGTGTCAAGAAATGGAGATGAATAAGAGTACCTGCAAAATTCCCAATTGTACTTGTTAATATTTCTCATTTTTTAAAATTAATTACTAGAAAAACATAAGATGTTCTTCAAGAGTGGGCCACAATAAGCTTGATTTTTTTTTGAGTAATAAATAATGTTAAGTGTCATTATCATCCCTAATCAAGTGCATGTGGTTTAAAATAATTGAATTTGTACTATAATAATGTTTCTTTTTGAACTTCTTAACATAATTTCTCATGTCAATCTTTCTCATTGAACCTTTCAAAATAGTTACTATGTATGTTGAGAATTGATGTTAATACTTAGAAAAAATTCTTAAAGACCAATTATAATAGACCTTTGGCAACTTATTGCCACATGAAGCAACAATCATATTCAATCACATTTAATTTGGTATAAATTCCTAGTATAGGATTATCTTGTTCACTACATTTTGTGTCTTCTATGTTAATATAACTTTTTCATTTAAAATTTTTGGTTTAATTAGTAATAGAAACACCCACTTTGATTTGAAAAATTACAATCACGCCCATTGTCATTAGCTTTGCGCAAAAAATCTAATGGGGCCTGTGTGACGTTATAGTTAAATCACCTAAAAATCTAAAAATATTATAAGCAGATTCCCTGTTAACCTATAACTTGCTTACGTTTTTAGTGGCTCTAACTATATTTATGTCCTATAGGTCCGTTAAGTTTTCCGTTGGTTGAATTAATGACATGGAATATCATAGTAATTTCTCAAATTAAACAGGATATTGCTCTAGAGTTTGGCAAATCTCAAGTTGTTGATGTAATTATGAATCATCCCTATAGGGTTAATTGGTATTTTACCCTGTGCAGTATATGATAGTGTCGGCAATGATCCAAGATCCATCTGTGAACAAAACTTTTCCATCTTCATGCAGTGACTCTATCTGCAACATATATGTTACATATATATTAATCATAATTCATAAAAAATTACCATTTTTGTCATTCTGAAAAATTGGAAAGGATTTTTTTTTAAAAAATTTTTTTTCCTATAACAAATTACCTGTGGATGAAGGTGTAGATTATCATTTTTAGAGATGACTTTTGATAAGCCTTGGGAAATATTAAGGGACTTGGAACTTAGGTGAATTTCCTTAGCTACGTTCACAAGTTCCATTGATATGTCCTGCCCACTTAATGAATTTCCAACAACCACAACTACCTGTACAAGAGAAATTAATTTAATTTTGATGAGTTGAACATTCTTGAAAATGAAATATTTGTTTGTTTGCTAAAAGTGTACGATTGATGTAGATCAAGATTTTGTGGTTGAAAATTATATATAATTAATTGTGTCACCTCATTCTTGAAGGGTTCTGGGGCCCTGTAAATGTGACTATGGATCTGCTTTCTCTTCCATGCATCCATTCCTAAACAAATTCAAAAATATATATAGATGAATTAATTAAATTAATGAACTTATGATGTTCTTCAACAAATGAAGGATTAATTATCAAAATCCACTTAAAATTTGACCCATTTAGAGAAAACACTCTGTATCTTTTGCAATTACTAATATTCCTTGTGACTAAGGCAAGTGTTAACACTTGTGCAATGTCAGTGGGTGAAATTTGTAAGACGAAGGCAAGTTTTAACGGAGTTATTTGTAATTTCAATAACATTTTTCTTTTCTTTTTTGGAAGTCGATCCAAACTTGAGGGGGTTTTGGTAATTAAAATGTTGCTTAAATTTGGAGGGTGTTTATAGGAGCTTTTGCTTTCTAGATGCGCAAAAATTATAAGAAAATTTTCTAGAGAAAACTATAGCAAAAGTTAAGAGTATTTGGAATAGAAATTAAAATTACAATAAAGATGGAGAAGTTATGTTTAATTTTTAGATTTTTTATGCTTTTTCCAAAAAGTTAAAATCAGAAGCACTACTTCTAAACACTCCAAAAGAATTAGCTAATAGTTGAATAACATTTTTAAAAAGTTACTGCAAATACTCCTTTAAATAGACGTACCATTAATTTTAGGCAGCCGAGGCTGAGAATAGTGCCCGGTGGCGACAACCACCGCGTCAAACACTTCCTCCACTGTCTTCTCCGCCTTACTTTTCACAATCCACTTCAAGTCCTTTCCCACGACGGGATAATCCAACATCTCCACATTCTCAACCCTAGTGTTAAACCTTATCATCTCTCTCAACCCAAACTTCTCACAAAAATCTTTCAAATACAAGAAAAGTTCCCTATGGCCAGGAAACCTCCTCATATCCCTACCTTTCTTAACCACAAATGGAAAATCACTAAACCCCATAATCTCCCTTGGTGAAGCTAACCTCAATGAGGCATACATGCTACTATGAACCTTCAAAAAACTCTCTTTCCCTAAGGGATTTTCTTGATCAACTTTAGGTTCATATAGCCATTGCCCTCCAACATCGTGGCTTTGTTCAAGAACCACCACATTGTGGCCTTCCTTTCTTAGCTCCCGGGCTGCGACTAGGCCGGAGGGCCCCACCCCGATCACGCAGACTTTCTTGGATGAGCTTTTTTCAGAAACCATGATGTGGTGATAGATAAGATTGATTTAATTCTTGGTTGAAATATGTGGGATGAATTAAGGGGTGCATGGTAGGGTATTTATAGTGGGAAAAGGGCACATGAATGGAGGATTATTATTTTAGTGTAGGGAGGAGACAAACGTGAGTAAATTTTATCATTCTTTTTCATAGTACATATGGGTCTATTTGGAGCCATGTTCTGGAATCTTAAATCGAAAGAAATGGTGAATTATTTTATTTTATTTTTCTGAGTTATGAGTGGTTAGATAATCCCCAAGAAAAGGTATATATATTTGGTGAGCTATCTTTGTCAATTTAGGGCTATTAACGTGCATGGGGGGCGACCCTTAATTGTTGATGATGGCTTGTCGAAAGTAAAATAAATAATGAAAAAGCATGAGTCAGCTTATAAGCTTTTGAAAAATAACTTATATAGAATATTTTAGAGCTTAGAAGATACCTAGACATTTTTAATAAAAATTTTAGGAGATGCTCAAATGTGCTTATGAACTCTCGTAATGTAGTCTTCTAAGCTCATTAGAAAATGGGAAGAATTTTTAATTTCTTGGAAACTTATTTGTAGTTTTTTATAAGATTTATAAGATGTTACACTTTTTGAAGTGATCGAATGAAGTAGGATTCTAGTGCTTCTAATTGGATGCAAGTAAATGATCAATTGTAATTAATATGCAATAAAGTTAAAATCTCTCTACTTTCTTTAAACGAGCTAATAGGATCTGAACATTTTATTAAATTCTCAAATATGTTGTGTACTATTTTCTAATTTATTTATTAAAAACTTTGTGACATTTTATAAACTTTTGAACATGTTATAAGATGTTCCGAAGAATTATGTTCAAATTCCTCTTACTTTGAAACTTCTGTATGACAAATCTCTCTAGGTTAAGTCATATTGCAGAAGATTTCATGATCTTGTTTTCTCATATGTCAAAAGTTTATCTTTATAGGAAAAATTAATTTTTTGTAAGCCTTAATATAGATTTATAATGCATAATAAGATCTTATGTATCTTTGAAAGAAATTTTTTATGACCAATTCTAATTTTATTGACTAGACTCATAGTTAGTAAAAACACGTATTATATTTCGTAAGTATTTTTCAGAAAATGATCTATTCTCTTCTTCAAGTCAAAAGTCAAAAGTATGTGCATTCTATGTTACAAGCACATTTGAACGAATCCATAATTTATGTTGACAAATCACTTTTTTTTTTTTAATAAAAAATATGTATTATAGTTGTACTTAGTAAGTACTACAATTTTTCTATTCTCTTTTTTGCTAACTATGATCAAAATAACCATCTAATACTATGTCACATTATCAATAATTATTTGGAAATGATGATTATTCATTTATTTAAACCTACCATTGAAACTAAAAAGAAATAAAACTAATTCCATAAAATTGTGGAATTTTGAGATATTAAAAAAATAATTGACCAACCAACTTTATTTAGAGATGGAAAAGAAAAGACATTCTTAAAGATTAGTTTCAATAAGTAGTCTACTTGTAAGTCATAGTTTGCAAATTACCTCACCTATACTACTTTAAACCTAAGTCACGCAATTAGGTAGGCGTGAGACGGGTATACTTGTAAAATTAATAAATTTGCAGAACCAATATATTAATTTATCAATTTATACGCAAAATAACCATTGATTTCTATATGAAAATTCAAATGAAACACACCAGAAAATGTAATATTAGTGACAAAATAAATTTTAGGGAGAATTACACTTTACCCCCTGAACTATGGGTCTTTTTACACTTCACCCACTGAACTATTTTTCATTTCAAACCACTATACCAACTCTCTAAAAATTTGCACGTTGCCCCCTAGAGTGGTTTCCGATGGAATATTATGGAATATTCCAGCCACAACACATAGTTTAGACAGTAAATTGTACACAGCCCGTAATTTAGGGGGTGAAGTGTAAATATTCCATCCTCACATAAAATGACCGCGTGCTTTATGTGGTGAATTGTTGACGGAATATTCCATAATATTCCACTGAAAACCACTCTAGGGGGCAACGTGCAAATTTTTTGAAAGTTGGTATGATGATTTGAAATGAAAAATAATTCGATGGATAAAGTGTAAAAAAGCCTATAGTTCAGAGGGTAAAGTGTAATTATCCTTAAACGTTATTAAATGTTAAGAAATAATAATATTTGTGTTGTCACAAATCTTTTTTCTTACAATAATGACCTAATCATGCAAAGAACCGTGTTTTAGAATGTTATTAGTGAAAATTAATGATGAAAAGTACAATGATAGGCTTTCTTTAACTAATTACTAATAGTAGCAATAACTAGTTAGAATGATTTTTGTGATTGATAATTAATTGAACAAATTCAAGTGATACTTTAACTACAAGAGAACGTTGATTTACTAGCACGAAAAATTCATCACTTTTTTAGTATTGCTGGACATGTTACATAATGATTTTGCTGTGCCACAAATATATTAGTATATGTTCTGCCAATGACTAATTTCATCCCAAAATTGAAGGCCGTTATCAACTTTTTTGATAGAATTCTCGTCATGTACCAAAGCAAATATTATAAAAATTTATCACAATTTCACCAAAAGTTCCGTGCATTATTAATGCAATACATATTTCCTTTTCTTTTAAATATGTTAATATACCATTATAAATCCATTATATGTGTCATTTATTTATGATGAGCATAGTTAGCAAAATACAGGACGGAAAAATTACAGTACTTATTACGTACGAGTATAATATATGTTTTTCATAAAAAATACGTTGAATTATTCGGCAAAAATTACGGATTCGTTTAAATTACGACACGTAAAAGATATGGGTATATTACGAGTAATGAAAAAAAGTACGGAATAAAAAATACAGCAAATATAACAAAAGAATAACATTTGTTATGCTTCTTTTTACTAATATTTAGTCTTTTATTAATAAATTTATCTGAAATAAAGTATATTTTTCTTTAGATAGCTTTGTAAATGAAATAAATTAATTATATTTTTGTAGTCTTACATGAAAGCAATATGAGAATTAAAATCTGAAATCATAAACAACTAACTAGTTAATATAGTTAATTTAGAAAAACTCATCAATAAAATTTTTTAAATGAAATACATTAATTAATGCATTTTTTTTTTTTAAGTTTTTGAGTGATTGATTGTTTAATTTTGGCATATCCAAGTTTGTGGTTAAATAATAAAGTTGAAAATAATTTTAAAAGTTGAAATTAATAACTAGTAGTTGAGTAGTTAGTGTACTTTGGAAATTGCAAAAAAAATAAATAAAATAATATTAAAAAAGTATATGTTACAGGTACGTACGGATTTATACGTCAAATATACTTTCATAACATAAAATACGCATATTTTTTTGTATCATTGAGTTGAAGACGGGAACGGACCATTTTTTCAAAAAATACGTACAGGAAAATATTATATGCGTATGATACGCGTTTTTACTAACTATGATGATGAGATCTTATTTATCACAAATTTTCTATTAGTAAATGGGTCTTTTCTATTGATTTTTTTTTTTGGGATGCAAATAAACGTATATTATAATGTAAAAGAGTAATTAATGGTCTTTCTCTCTCTCTCTATATATATATGTATATATATATAACTTTAAGTTGTTGCTGACATATAGCTTGATTGTAACGATCAATGGCTTAGATTGCCAAGTGGAATCATATCCAATTTATGAGTAGAGGATGTCATTAACTTAACTTGGCCTATAATTAAATTAACACATCAATTATGATCATCAATCTATTAGCAATCATGCTCTTTGGTTGATATTTAATATCTTGTCAAATTATATTAATAGTTCAATAGTCTTAAAAGGAAATTATATTCTTTAATTATAAAATATTTTACAAATCTATAATTGATTTTAAATGAAATCTGGGTAGATACTTAATACGTGACAATATTACATAGGTGTTTTCTTTGTTATCATTTAAGACAATGATGATGCATGCAACAAGCATTACAGAAAAATATAATATTAGTAACAAAAAATTAGATGACAATACAAAAATTATCACACATCCAAGACATTAGCGACACATGTATAATAACAATAAAGATTGTCACATTATAAAAAAGTTGAGCAATTGCCACGGCTAAAAACTGATATTAATAGAAAAAAATAGTGGTGAAAAGTCATTTGTTACCGCTTCACCACGGCAATGGCCCGTGGTTTCTGTGAGAGTAGCGAAAAATCTCCCATGGCATATAGCCCAGTGGATGCTTTTCACTTTTGTGTAGCCACAACAAACAGTGAAATTATTAGCAATCACATCCACCACCATTATTAATTTTGGATTATTGGCTACTGATTCCACCACGTCTGTTAATCGTTTGATTATGAAACATCAATAATTTTGCAGTATAATTTACGATAAGATTTTTGTCCCTAGATTGTAAACTGTTATTATACATGTATCAATAATTATAAGAATTTGATAATTTAACCATAATTTTTATCACTGTTAAGTTTGTTAAAACTATAATTTTGATGAAATAAATTTTTGTAATTTATTATGTAAAATTAGTTATAAACTTTATATTATCACTTAATATATCATCATTTTTTTTTTGTTTTTTTGTCTT
>JACFYI010003618.1:826724-836957 GCA_014898755.1 Handroanthus guayacan | reverse complement strand
ATCAAAGAAAAATGGGGGAAAAAGGTTGCATGCCAGTCTCTCACTGGAGAAGTTTCAAGCTTAATTTATCAGCTGACTTTTCAGAATTGGAATAGCAGTTACTCATTCATTGTTAAGCACAAATAGGAAAGGGCGAATCAATAAAAATTTAGAATTTGATCACCCCTTCCCACCTTACATTTTTTATAGCAGAAAAGGGGTAAGTACAGGATTCCTTCCCTTCTCATATCAAACAACTTCACGAAAAAGAACCATACTTCCCATAGATTAAGTAGGCTCTTCCCATAAATGTCGACGTTGTCAAAAAGAGAAGTGGAAGATTATTTAACATAGAAGGATAAGAAATTCTTACCTCGATTTGAGATGTCCTACTGGTCACCTTCTCTGGTAATTTAGCAGCAAGTACTGGCCAACACGTGCTTAATGCTTGACGTACCTAAATAGATAAGACATACAAAGTTATTTTTAAATGGAATAAGAAACCATATCATAGAGTCCTAGTATTGCCAGAAAATTTAATGTTCTGTACTTATCTTAGATAAACTAAATTAGTTGAAAGCAATAATCATTAAGCTCAAATGATAACAATACATTTGAACCATTACCTCTTGTATCACACGCCATGTAGATGCGAAAGGATAAGCCTCCAAGGACCCAATGACAGGCTCCTCTTGTAGCAAGACATCAACACATGCCTGCACTGAATATGCTATTGAATTAAGATTGTACCCTCCTTCAAGTGCCATAACAATCTTTCCTCCAGCAAACTCCATCAACTGCGGAAAGCATCAGGAAAAGAAAATAAGCACTCTTTCTAATCTCATACTAAAAAGGATTATGAGTCAATATCTTGGCCAAGTAAAAGAAGATAAATGAATAATGATTAGTAGAACTATTTCAAGTGCTTACCTTGGCAAGCATGATTGAGTACCCATATGGGCTAACACGGCAGCCCCCAAGAGGATCCCCGATTGCTGTTCAAATCAGCATCACAAGAATTAAAGTAATAAACTAACCTTCATTTCAGGAATAGACTACACTGCACACCAAAATAGAATCAGTTTCATTGGTTTGAAACTCACGAAGGAAGCACACAACTTCTATTGTTTAACGTGAACAAAGGAATGTAAATGAGCACCCATGACATTTATTCCCACTGAGGAACAATTTGGAAGAACTATGTCATATGAAAGGAATTATTTATTGCTTTCTCGAATAAGTGAGTAGGTATCAACAACAAACATGAATTTGTTAGAAAGTAGTATTAAGGAAAATTGCAGTTGAATTCATGCAAAATTCACTGCTATGCTGGCTGAGGATTTATAGCAAAAGAACTAACTTGTAGTCCTCCAAACTTTAAACAGAGGAGGTAACCCTTTACATAAACAGTATTAATCAGAAGATATGCTTTGTGTGAAGTCTCAAATATTGATAAGCAAGACAATACTTCATCACCACGAACCTTTAGTTATCCAAGGAACCATTTCGTTTTTAATTTGCTAAAAGAATTAGTAAACGTATGCCCCAATACATATGGTAGCATCCATCTTTTGAAAATGAAATTCTGAATTATTATTCTGGAAAAATTCTTAGATCCAATTGCCTGTAAGAGATGAGAAGATTTACGAAGTTAATCAGGAAATCAGCTAACCTGCATCAAATCCAGCAGAGATTATTATCATGTCGGGATTAAACTCCTTAGCAACAGGGATTAATATGTGGTCCCAAACAGCAAGATAGTCAGCATCTCCACACCTACCATTTCCCCAAGGGACATTAATATTGTATCCAGCACCTGGCCCTTCTCCAGTCATGACATAGTCGGCATCGTCAGTAGCTGGATAGAAACTCCCATTATCATACCTAATTGAGACAAAAGTAATAAATTCCATCAGCATGGCAAGAGACAATATCAAAATAAGTATTAACAGCCCATGTCACATTTATGGATTTAATAGGCTTTCTCTGACTGGGCTGCAACAGTTTCTTTGTTCCCTTACAGAAACGTATAAGACAATAGCTGCAAAAGACAACCTTCATAACTTGGTTGACTTGATCGATTGATTGTCCAACATAGCCCATAAGTCACTGTCCCACAGTTTTCCAGGAATCACATGCATGTTGAAGAGATGATATGTACAAACTTTCGTCCAAGATGAAAGTTTTCATTAAATTGTACACAATGAAAGAACCCAGGAAGCAAAACCATCTACCATGGCTAGAGAAACATTATAGGATTATGTATCAGATGAGCTCCAGACATGCTTGGATGCATGGGTACATGCTCACTGTATAACTTTATTGTTATTTACAATTTCAGACATATGAGCACCTTGAGGATTAGAGACATGCTAGGTATACTTTCTGGGGCACAATGGGATCAAAATGTGAGTTTCAACCAAAAATTGAATTCCATGTATAACATAACAAAAGCTTCGGTTCAAAACAGCACCAGGTAAACAGAAAGAGACATATCAGCATGTTCTCACTGACCTTTTGTTTTCCAGACCTATTGTGCTTTGTTGAATTCCATCAAACCTTCCTTCAATAATCATATTTGAAAAACTAAACCTGCTCTTCATTTTCTTATTCCCTAATGTTCCATTTATTGCAGTCAACCATCATTATGTTTTCAATTTTAGTTAAAAAAAGATAATTGATCCAAGCAATTAATAATCGTGTATTAAGCATGAGTTATCCTATTTTACAAAAGATGCCAGGCCCTTTTGTCCACGTGTAACTCGCAGGCCATGCTTCACTTGAAACAATTTAAAATTGAACTTAAAATTTTTATGTACCTATGCACTGAGAAGAAAAGTACTCGAGGATCTTTGTAGAACATCTTTTGAGTACCATTTCCATGATGTACATCCCAGTCAACAATCAGGATTCTGTTGACCCCCAACTCCCTCTACAGTATGAAAATTAATAACATATATAAGTTTAATACACACATAAAAAATATTATAATCATTGAACCCTTACAAATTCATGGTAAAAAAAAATCCAAACTTAAACCGGCTCTCACTCTTTCATTCAACAGATAACTTGTTGCAACAGCAACATTGTTGTATAGACAAAAGCCCATTGGGCTATCTTCTTCTGCATGATGTCCAGGAGGCCTAACAATAGCAAATGCAGAATCCAGTTCCCCTTTAGCAACTTTATCGGCAACCTATATAAGCAATTACAGTAGTCTCAGAAAAGAAACATGTATGTTGCTCAAAATGACAACGGTATATACTTAAAAACTTAAGATACCAAATTACTCATAAAATAACTGTATTATAATTTATACATGGAAAAAGAGAGACTCGTATTATGAACAATAAACATTACCAGAGATTTCATGGAATACAAAAGCATATGTTGCTGTATAGGTTTTAAAATTTATTGCAACATAACATGTGCAAAAAGTATAAGTTCAAAATTGCTTGAATGTAACATCTGACATGCCACTTTTCAGGCATTTTATGATGCTAAAGAATTCTTTTCTAACAAATTCAATAAATGAGCGGAATGTTCCCACGTCATACCTCTATGACAGAACCGGCAGCAAGATAAGCAGCTTCTGTTGAGCCTTCATTGAAATATATGGAGTTAAATTGTTTGGCAATTCTTTTTCTCCTTGACTCATTGTGGGAACTAATATTCTTAATCAAGTCAATATGTTTCTTTGTGTGAACCAGAGCCAGATGATTATTCTCTGCGGCCTTGGCATTCAAAATAACACATCTGGAAATGGTAAGCATCAATACCGTTCAGAAGGATGCATTTAAGTTAAAACAACAATCTCTGTATAGACCAAAAGAGCAATTCCGTGAAAGCTTGCATCAAAGTTGAAAGGTTGAAAAGCTGACTACGTTGGTAGATCTTAAAGGAAGGTTTTGCTCTTTTAGCACACTTTTATTCCCAAAAATTTCGACTTACTGGGCACCAAAATTGATAAAATGGAAATTTAAAAGGGAAAGAAGAAGGAGAAGAAGACATTACACGAACCAATATGATTCCAACAGCCACATATATCACCCTAAACAAAAACAAAAAAAAACAAAAAAAAAGAAGAAGAAAACAGAAACAAAAACAAAAAAAAAAACAAAAACAAAAAACAAAAAACAAAACTAAAAAGCAAAGAAAAACAAAGAAAAAGGAAAAAATTACATTTCCTAAGACAGAATTTCAATTCCATCAAAAATCCCTATCCCACTCAAACATAAACTCATATTCTTTTACAAATTTGAAGAGCCAATTAACAGAAAATATCCCAATTCATCACTGGATTCCACTAGAGAAAACAGCCAACTACAAAAAAATAAATAAATAAATAAAAGAAAGAAAAAGAAAAAGAGTGAGAGAAAAAACAGAAAAAACCAGCATGTAAACCACAACCTTCACGTACAACCCCATGAAGCACAGACATAAACATGTGCATTTACGTAATAGAAGACACAAAAACCAATTTCACAACTTGAATTTAAACTCATCGTTTCACGCACACACAAGACACACTAATGCAAAACCCATTTGGTCAGAGTAAGGACCTTTTCGCAAGACCGGAAGAATTTAGCCGCTTCCAGATGACCTCAATGCGATCAGGACATTCTGGATGATCATCCTCATAATCAGGCTCGTAGTGTTTACGCATCCTTCCATCATATATCAAACCCACACGGCGTTTTCTAGGACTAACAATGTCGTTTCTTCTACTTAGTGAACTCCCAATCCCACCACTGAACTCCATTTCTTTCTAACCTTCCCCTTTTCTGCAGCTTTATTGTTCCTTGGTGGGATGTTGAGAGTGTTTTTCAGTTTGAATTTGAGTTGGGGAGGAAAGGGAAGCTGAGAGTACAGTTTGGGGGAATCAAACGATTTTGTACCAATTGATTTTTCTTTTTCTATTCTCTTTTTGCTTTTTCCAGTCAAAAAATTGGGGCTCGTTTGGTTGAATTTTCTTTTTCATTTTTAATTTCCATCATTTACGAAATGTGAAAAAATAATAATTGACTTTTTGTGAAAACGAATATATGTTTGGATGATTTGTTTGAACATATAAAATGGGATGCATATAGAGATGAAAATATGTTATTTCCAAAAAAAAAAAATATGTATATTTTAAATTATTTTCAAATAATATTAGTTATTTTATGTCAAATCTGACATAAATATGAAAAATATGAAAATGAACCCTGGAAATACAAACAAACAGGCTCTTAGAATGTTAGCTTTCTACGTACCGTAAATTTTAGATACAAAATGAGTATGGAGGACATGTTATCTAATGTTTATTTAATAAATGGAGGCAGGGCTAGGGGTGTGCATAGTTTGTAACGGTTTAATTTTGAGGCCAATATTAATTCAATCCAAACTAGGAGAATTGTATTAGATTGGTTTGGTTCGATTTGTTTTCTTTAAGACAACCAAACCAATCCAATTTAAACCGGTTTGAATTGGATTTGAAAAGAGCAACATCAATTTCAGGAATAGCAGGATAGAGGGACAAAGAAATTAAGAAAGAAACTAATCCAATAAAGAATAGAGAAATAACATCAACTACAAAATGTATCATCTCAAAATCATTTAAAAAACACAAGAGATGAAGATGCAATATTTAAATAGAAAAATTTAAGAAAGAACTAGGTTTTCAAATTGAGGGGCAACAACACAAGTTAATGGTTACAATAAAATTAATAATATATTAATATATAATCAATTTGGTTTAGTTTGGAACGATTTTGAAAAACAAAACCAAAAATCGAACCAAATCGATCGGTTCTTAGAAATTTGAACCCTAAGTAATTTAAAATAACTGATTTTCATTGATTTTCGATTTGAGTTGGATCGAATAATCCAAACACAATTTTATTAAACGAATGCGGAGTCAAGGTAGGACTACCGGCCCGAACCCACCCAAGAAATCCAATCCTGTTTTTGTTCTTCCTTTTGTTTTTATGGATCCTTTATGGCTAAAATATAGGTCTAAAAACATTTTAGAGAAAAATATTTTTACTATTTTATTATTAAATGTGAAAACATGGTGGTCTAAAAATTAACGATAGAATTTATGTTACGTCATATTACTAATAGAAATTATATTATCTTGAATTTGATACAGAGAAATGTGGTGTTCAGTTTCCAATTTGAAGATCAAGATGAAAATCTCTTCAAATAATTTCGAAATGGGAACAATTGAGTTCTAGAAATGGGGAATTAAGGTACGACTTGGGAATAAAAATTCACCCCATAGATGCTAAGGCTCGATTTGGAAAAACAAAGTCACCAAGTAGTGCCAAACTTAGATTTTCGACTTAGAAACATGAATTTACCTGATAGACAAATGACCTCATACACTGGAGGATAACGAATTACCATGTAAATAAATCTGAAAACAATTATTAGAAAAGTACTGAGAAAATTAGAGATTACATGTCTGATGTCTCAAATTATGATTAAACGAAAGCATTTGTGGGATTAGGGTTACAAGACTATTTTACATAATTTTCTTATAAATATGTAGTATATTGTTTGAATTTATTATTATATCCTTGGAACACATTATGGGTGCATCGCATATCATTTATGTGGTTTATATAAGAATTTTTTAACTTTATTTCTTAATTATACATCGTATTTTATTCAATGGTTGTTCTCTCCTCAACTAACATTTGGTACAAAATTTGTTCTTGTGCCATACACACTTACACATATTTATATATGTAAACATATTCTATGTATAGTTCAAAAACTTTAAATGTGTATTGACAAAAGGAGAGATCAAGTATATCGAAGAGAACCCGAAATCGTTTTAAAGAGCTTATATGTTATTTTAAAACACGTTTTGAGCACAGAAGATCCAATCTGCTCATAAAACTCATCCAAACACTATCAAAATGCAAAGAAATTCACACTAAACATAGAAATTATTAGCTACTACAAACATCTGCCACTAACCCTTTTTTGCTGCCCCAAGTTCAAATTTTGATTACATAGAAATTTTCAGATTATATTTTTTCCAACTTTCAAATTAGAGATATTCTTCATTTACAATAAAGAAGAATTTTGAGGGTTTGACCCATTGAGAGGTATTTCATAAGAGTCTCTTACATAAGCTATGGCTTTTTCTTCTGGGATCTTTCCCTCTTCCACAAGTGCCTTAATTATGACATCTTCGTAAGTCTTTGAAGGTGCACGCAACGGAAGATTCCCTGTCCTATTGTCTGAGAGTTTCGAAGGTGGGCATCTGCATATGAAAATGTTGGAACAATAAATAAGTTATTTATAACTTAGCAAAATTTTACATGGTTAACTAGAAGAATAATCTCAACACCCATAAGGTTTGATCTAATTACATAAATATCCTCAATGATTCAAAAAATTACAATAACATCCCCTGATATTAATGAAAAATTCAATGGAGCTTAATTAATATTATGATAAAACTACTTAAAAACTTAAGCATGTTAGGATATTAACAGGGGATTTACTTGTAATATTTCAATCAATATGTTAAATTTTCAAGGATCTAATTGTAATGATAAATTGACTACAGTAAATTTGTCATCAGTTGCACTGACAATCGGGGATGTTAATTAGTGGAGAACATAGTGGAGGACACAAATTAGTGGAGAACATGGTATGGCTAACAAAAGATGAAATAATCTTGACATTGTCCGTCAAATTTGAGCAAGTTATAGTTAACCTGCTCCAATTGATTAATCATTTAAAACTTCCCTAAATTAGCTCTGCCAGTACAAGCAAATTTAAAGTACAAAAGAATCCAGTTCGTCATAAAGGCCGCCACCTTTAACCCATATATATTTCATTTTATTTTTAAAATTCGTCAATATTCTAGCATAGTTCCATTATAAATGTTGTCTGTGTCTATTGAAATCTCATTTTTTATTAAAGTTTCATTAGTGAACTAGTATTTTCTTGTATGTGCAAAGCAGTCCATACTCCATAGATGGGCATACCTTGAGAGCTCCCAGATATCTGTACCTTTGATACTTGATCCTTGCCAACTCAGCCAATCCGAACAAAGGATAAGTTATTACATGTTTTGCATTATTTTCTTGTTTCAAGACATCATTGAATTGTTGAAGACTGTCAACAATATTAGAGAAGAAAAAATTACAAAAACCACTTGGGAAAATGCTAAAGGCACAATGAAATAATTATACATTGATTACGAAGAAGTTACCATAAAATTAACTTTGTAACTAGAGCTACGAATATTGTTACAAATTCTTCATAACAATTATAAATTTTTAAAATAACAAAATTAATAGCTAGCAATTCACAACAATGTTTCTAATTTGACTCTTCAATTATGACTAATGTACTTCGAATTTCGTTATGGCAGTTTCAAAATTACAAACAAATTCTTTGTTCATAGGATATTGAACTGTAATTAATATTACACATGTTGCTCTATATAATATTCCATCAGTTGAACTAACGTTAAGGCCAGACATTATTATAATTTCACAAAAAACACAATATATTTCTATAGATAGACTAAGAGCGTAGGGGTAATTATCCCTAAAAGTAGAATATGTCAAGAAGCAAGATTAAACTTCCAAAAACATAAACCAACTAATTTATTACCTTTCCACCTTCAATATAGCATAGGAATCTCTCCATGTTCATATTACATCCATAAGAAGCATACCACAAAAATACTTTCCTTAGTTCCTCAACATCAAATTTCTTGGCACTGCATTCATCTTTATGATTATTAGTGTACTGAAAAATACAGCCACAAGAAAACATAATTAGTTTAACCAAATTTTAGAAGTTTAATTATTTAACCTTAATCATTACAAGATACATTAAACCCATGAAGATCCTCCAAGCTTTTTGAAACGTTACTATTGACAGCATCACCATGATCGACACTCATAATCTGTATCAAGATTACAAAAATAAAGTTTTCTGTTTAGTATATAGTCTAAAGTAAAATTTACATATAAATTATGTCGAGAATGTGAGATTTTTCCCACTTTTGAATAGTCTCATTTTCAATTTTTTTTTAAAAAAAATTTCCTTTTGCTTGTTTTCTTCTCAAGAATATGATAGGGGAAAATTATGAGCTAAATGTGTTTTATGATGGTGACAATGGCGGCTACCTTGAAGATATGGTTATAAATGATGATATGACCCAATGCATTTTCTGGTTGATATAGATAAGAGATGAATTAATAAGTAGATTATAACAAATTTATCCAAAAAAAAAAAAAGAAGTTAGATTACAACAAACTTTTTTTTTTTTTATTAAATATGGAGATGGCCAAGTGGCTTATAGCTTCGGGATGCATTTGCTTTACCAAAAGGCAAAAGGGGTATTCCCCTGTGGGTTCGTGTAATTACGATAATATCCCTTACTGTTACTTTATTAATTGATGAAAGATTTAAGGGAGCATATGCAATGTTAGAAGTAAATTCCTAGAATATGTGATCTATTTTTAATGTTTCACTTAATATATTAGATTTTTAGGAGGTGTATGTAATTATAATATTATGCAAGCCTTGTTTAATTTTTCGTTAGCTGTACTAAGAGCCGAGTACTGTAATTCTTATTATGGAAACCTCAAGGGATGCTTGAATAATTATGCCGAAGTTCAGAGGCATTGAAATAATTTTGCCAAAACTTAGGGTCACTTGTCCAGTATTTTAATGTTTGTTATAAAATAAATCTTCAATTGTATTGATATTTTATATTAGAGATAAATTACAATTGAATTCTCATTTAAAATAGTAAGATTACCAATTCCTCCTCTTATTTTGAAAGTTATTATCTCCTCAATGCGAAGTGGAATTTAAACAAAACTTAATCATTTTTATCTTCAGAAAAAGGGTACACACTACAATAAATATGAGAAATGCGACTAATAAAATGCATACATTTTCTTGAAGAGATCAAATGCATTGAATTTTAGGACTTTCTCAAATAAACTGACCAAAATAAAAGGGGCCTTTGAAATTTCATTTTAGTTAATTTTATTTAAAGTGGAATTTAAAGAAACTATTCAATAAATAATCATTTAAATGCGAAGAGGTCCTTTTAGTTTTTAATTGATTAATCTATATTCAATAATTAATTAATTTCTTTTACTTTTAAGCCCTCTTGTTCACGATCAAATTTATCATATTTAGAAAGATTTTCAATGCAGAAAAAGAAATAAAAGGTTTAGTTTTGCATGGACAGAATCCCAAACATTAACAATTAATGTGAAT
>JACFYI010003618.1:785825-809104 GCA_014898755.1 Handroanthus guayacan | reverse complement strand
AGGTTCAAGATCCATTTTCAACATTCTATTGAACTGCTTATCTCTTATATGCTATTTCCCTTTAATAAATTCCATTCTCCATCATAAATTTCTGCACCAAGTATAAACTAGATAGTGATTGTTTTCCTCCAGTGACGATATACTGTAGGTGGCAAAGTTCACTATATAATTCAAACATTCTTCAGCTACCTAATGTTCTAAAGATGGCATAGTATTTGAGATGTTCAGCATGTATAAAACATCAGAATAAATGTAACTTCATGTGAAAAATTAGCGTGGGAAAATTGGATGATTTTAGTAACTCCCAGCACATTACAGCCACAATGCCATATCATAGTTCCAAATAAGAAAAGAAAAAATAGATGCTCCAATGAGACTGAAATCAAATTTTCTAACAGTCCAATATTGTTGCAGGAACAAAAAGACATACATTTCATTTTGTTATTAACAAGTATATTCTTAACTTCCATCACACCAATTCCCTTTTGTGGATAATTACATGAACACTCTCTGATGTTTGATCTATTTAAAAAACATCCTCTACTGTTAATTCAACTGATTGAAAACTTAAATGGAGAATATATAATATTACATTTAGCCCCTTGCAAACCGAAAACACTACAAGTTAATGCAAGAGCGTCATTGTTATTACATGCAATGCTTCTGTAATTATGCCAAACATCAATCAGTGTTAAGGTAATTATTCCTTCAATTTTTGATCAAATGGTATCTCTCTATCTCTTACTATTAATACATAAATTTATTTTTTGCATAATACAGTTTTATCCAAGATTCCAATTTTAAAGATCAGTAAGTTTGTCATGCATCATTCAGCCCCAGTGAAAAAGATTAAGCCTTATTAAAACTAGTCAGATCTCCCAATTAGAGTAGAAAATTTATACTAGTTCCAGTTCATCCATTCTTATTGATATGTAACCAATGCGCCTCAATCGTAAATAATTATATCAAGGAATAGAAAGCTGAAAGCACACAGAAACATGAAGCAAATGGTGAACATTGTTCTTGCCTGAGATGGCCACTGTTAAGGCATTCGGTGATGATGCATGAGAGGGCTTCTTCAGTAAACTTTTCAGCTTTGGTTGAGGCAATTTAACATCTGATGGTTGTTCCTTCTGAATGTGTCTGTTTGTAGGGTCTTGAGAAGGTCGGAGGCTGCTCGCTGATCTTTGCACTTCCGATAAAACAATATTGTAGTTTCACATACATGTTTTTTACATTCAAGTTCGATATTCAAAGTAGAACTAATTCCGAAACTACATAGGATTTTGACTATGACAGATGAAAAAAATTATGGGCACACGCTAAAAACTTTCTAGCCACAAGCAAACAGCTGGTGCTAAATGCTGCTATAGTCAGTATTTATTTTCAATTTATTTCCAACTGCCTGTGCTATTACAGGAGATCGAAGTGTAAACTTGAACCCTATCCTTCTTATGCAATCTTCAAGGGTTGAGCACTCGGAAAATGATTGGTTGTAGTAGAGTGCAAGATGGCTTCTATATACCAGACAAAAGTCCTATCCTCCCACCTCTATCTACAAGTGAAGCATCATCGTGACGTTTCAAGTCTGCCTGGCAACAAGTAATTATGTGGCACGAGAGATTGAACATTATCTTTCTTTGTCTTAAAAAAATTGCATCTGATATTGTTATAAGAAGTACTGACTGAGGATAGATTTCGCATTGCCCTGTGCAATGGATGTGTAACGGGAGAAGGACAAGAAGATAGGTTGGTTTAAAAATGGTGCTTCTATCTTTTCTTCTTATTTACCCACTTTACATCTATTTTTCCTTCGCCACCAATGCATTGTTAGGATATATTTAGTATGGATCTAGCATATCTTCTAAGTTAAGAAATTATATATTCTAGTAGACTGTCAAGTTAGGAAACCATATATTCTAACATATCTGTTAAATTATGAAACATAATCTTTTTATATTTTGTATCTTCCCCATCCTTATATGTAAGAGATGGGTTCTTTTCAATATATCAAAATCAACTATCTACTTCTCTCTACATAATGTTCTCATTTTACATTTTCCTTTTAGTTTATTTTAAGATAGTATCAGAGCAAATTCCTCCTAAAAAAAGGAAAAAGAAAAAAAAAAATACTAGCTCTTGAAACCCTAACTGTCACTGAACCTAAAACCCTAGTCCGCCACTACAGCTATTTTCACAGGACCTGGCTGCGTATTTTTGGCTGCACCCCCTACTGTCTATTATTGCCTACTGTCTACTGTCCACTGCTTTCTGTAGTCGGCTATTGCTACTGTCTGCTGTCTGCTGCTACCTACTGCCTACCACATATCGCCTAATGTCTGTTGCCTATTGTTTAGCATTTAGGACTTTATGTAACAAGCTGGACATGATCAATGTCTATACTCCAGCTTGAGGGAGAGTGTTAGGATATATTTAGTGTGGATCTAGCATATCTCCCAAATTAAGAAACTATATATTCTAGTATATTGTTAAGTTAGGAAGCCATATATTCTGGCATATCTGTTAAGTTAGGAAACATGATATTTCTATGTTTTGTACCTTCCCCATCCCTATATATAAGAGATGGGTTCTTTTCAATATATCAAAACCAAGTATCTATTTCTCCCTACATAATGTTCTCATTCTATATTTTCCCTTTTCATTTTATTTTAACATGCATTAGATGGTTCCCTTAGGAAGAAGAAAGGAAACTAATTAACTAATAATATATAATTATTGTGGGTTGACTCTCTTAGTTTAAGGAACTTTTGCTCATTCTAATTACAAATGGGGGAAAAACCTTATTTACAATCTAATCAAATCTTCACCAAATAAGCCAAAAAGACTGTAGCTAAATAACTCCTAAAAAAATATTATTGAACATACCACAACGAAACTCTTTCTGCTGTCACCAACCAACACCTAAGGGCTAATATTGTAAAAGAATGCAAGTTTATTGTTGTCCACCTACAGCACAAAATAGTTAATGAGAAAAAGCAATCACCTGTAAGTTTTTTCGATTGTTGCAGCTGCCCTTTACGCATCTCTATATTTCCTGCTCTTTCTGGCTTTGATTGCTGCGGATCAGTTCTAGGACTAACTGGTAGTCTGTCAGATTTACCTACACCAATCTTAGGTCGTGGGAGTTTTGGGTGGGAAGTAACATTTGAAGGGACGAAAGGTTTGTTCTCCCCGGATGAGAGCATGATAGCTTCTTTTACAGAGATGTATTTAGTCTTCCCCCTTGCGACCTTCTTTTCCCAATTAAAAGAACCTTTCCTTGATTCAGTTGGCAATTGTTTACTCTTTGCATGCTGCACATCACCATTGCATACTTCCACAGACTTGTTTGATTTGGACATGCCCTGCGACTCTCTGATCGGACAAGAGGCTGGAGGCTTTGGTTTTGATCTAGATACACATTCTTCACAACGCCAGTCATCTATGTGCTCCTCAAGGAGGGTTCTCATGCAATACCTAAGATCAGAATAAGGAAAACTTCCACTATAAAAGATAAACAAATTGCAGAACTTACATTCAGACAAACTGAAAACTTGATGTGATACTCAACAAGCTAGTGTGCCACAGAGAGAGAAATAGGGAGATCTTACATATGTTCACGGTTTATTTTACATTGGGTACAAGTAATTAATGCGAGAGCAACACCAATGTCACCACAGATATCGCAACAGTCCTGCAAATAGGAGATGTGGCATCAAATCTCTTGCTGGGAAGTTATCTATATTTCTATTCTTAAGACTGCAGAATAAGTGTTAAATCTCAGTAGCTGGCATCAGCTGTTTGTGCTATCAAATTAGGGTATACAGAAATGTAATAAACTTCTTCTCCATTATCAATGAATCAATTAAATGCAGAGCTTAAACCAATCACAAGTCCCGAGAAAGAAGGAAAAGGACTACGCCAATTTCTAGTAACACCACTATTAATGAGCATGTAAATGCAACTGACTAACAAATATCACATGCAATAATTTATAAACAAAAGGAAATAAATCAAAGTAAAATACAAATTGTACACGGAGAAAAATGACATATGGTTTCATGTGCTTAGAGTACAGCTGACGGCATCCTTCCTATTCCATTGATGAACCAAAATGATGAGACCAAGCGGTAGCTTATGATCCGTCACCACAGACTCTCATGTGTAACAATGACCTAATCCAAATAAATCCTATGAAGCAGTCATGAACTAACAAATAAGTTTCTTTACAATTAAGTAAATCCTATTTATGTATCTAACAGCAGTTGCAAGGTGAAGCAACTCAAAAGAATTTACGAGAAGACATAAGAAATCCTTAGAAGTAGGTAAAGAGGAAAGAGGGTGGAATGTTTTTCCAAGGCTAGTTTCTTGATACCCTCCAAAAGTGACCTATCCAGGAAGACAAACTTGTATTCATTTAGAAATGAAGAAAAAACAAGAAACATAAAATGTATTGTCAGCAAGTTCATCTTTTCCACAATACTTTCCTTGTGGACAAACAGGACATCAGCAAGCACTTAAAGAATTCATAAGGAACATGAACGACTGCATTATGACAATTTCACTTTCCCTTAGTTGGAGGTGGAAAGAAGTTATTGCTCTTGGATGTCAGCTTCCAAGCAACCCGCTATTCCTGCTGCCACACTATAGATAACTTGGGACAGGAAGAATCTCCTTTTCAAATTTTGAAGGAATTGACATGGGAAACTGGCAGCATTATCAGCTGACCAAAGTGGTGGAGAAGTGAAGCAAAAATGCCCACAAACAGTTTAACATGCAAGGGGCTTAATGCTTATGTTTTTATTTTGTTCTTTCTTTTCTTTTCTTTTTTTTTGTGAAAAAAATTGTTTTTCATTTTGAGTATTGATTTGTGTCAAAATGAAATATTTTTTATGTAATAGTGTAAAAATTCTGAAAATAGATAGATTGAATAAAATATTCAATGTAATAGTTTAAATATTTTAATATAATACTATTGTGGGCCATATATAAGAAATCATTATTAAATTTAATGCGGGTCTCATTATCTTCGAAAGATAGAGAAAAGTGTACTATTTAAGTAATTAGTGGATTATTTTGGAATAAAGTATTATTATTCTTAAATTTAGTGCGGGTCCCGTTATCTTGAAATGCCAGGAAAAAGAAACTATTATTTCATTAGTTAGAAGATTTTAATTATTTTCAATAAGTACATACTGTAGTTGTGAAAATAATAGCAATAGGTATGAGAATGAAAAGGATAGTGCTTTGAATGAAAATGAGACAAGCAAGCACACTTCTTTTTTAGAATATAATAAAATGCAAATAGGCTTAGATTTAATAAGTCATAACTGACTTAATATGAAAATCACTCCAGCATAGATTTGATCTTTAACTTGGATTGAGAATCTATTTTCGGCAAGTAGATTAACTAATAAATTTCAGAACACAATGTGTAGTTTTCTAGAATGAATTGTAGACGGACACCAACAGTAGGGAAGCAAAACATACCTGCAGCAACTACACACACAAAAAGATAAAACAAAATAAAAATAACAGTTCACAAAAATGAAATCAAGCAAGCATCATCATGCCAGTTCACCTTTCAAGCTTCTGAAGAAATTTAACCCATACAGTTGTATAACTCACTAAAAAGATTATAAATGTAGCGTTGAATGCCGCATCAAGATATCCTCACTTGATGCATTACATCGTGGGCAAATTGTAACATGATGGTCGGAGAAAGTATGCACACAGCAGAAGATATTCAGTGTCGATCGAGCTTACCATATAAAAAATAAAATAAAATAAAATCATCATGTATGTTCCACCTGGCCTCTGGTTCTTTTGGTATAATAAGGTACTCCCTATGGTAAATAGGGAGATGTATTTAAACATCTCTAGCAATTTGGCATAGAGTTATGAACTCATGAAGTAACATGATGGTGCGTGCCAGATTTACTAGCAGCTATTTAGGATAATACCATACAAACTGGGGAAATTCTTCAACTCGATCAAAAAGCATGCATGTGACATAAATAAAACCATGAACTTACAGATATGTCAAATATTAAACATAGCTCCAGTTCTCGATGGTTGATTATTCGATATGGTCACATAATAACTAGGGCAAATTGAAGATTTTGGGATGAAAGAAACTTGCACATAAAGAATGCAGCATGCGTCCAAGGACATGTTACAAACATTTATTGAATGTCCATGCAACCAAGTGAGAGCAATTAAAGCGTCTTGTAAATCATGAGACAATTATTTTGGCCATTCAATATGAAAGTATTGCTATTTGAACAAAAGGGGACAATAAACAATTATGACATTTATCACATAATCAATTCATCACTTTGTACAGCTATAGTGGTTTGATAAAGACTTAGCACACGAGACGAATTGCCATATATACTTCTTTGAAGACCTCTTACTAACTTACACATTTATACCACTAAAAACCTAACATGGCAACAAAAAATGGACATCTAGAATAAAATCAAAAACCAAATAACAAAATATTTCTATTATATTGCCCAAAGGCTGTGAAGGAAATGAAAGTTAAGAAATATCCTCACATCAATAAAAAATACTAGCGTCCAGTGCACACTGAATGCATGTGTATAAAATAGACAAAATATAATTTATATATACTAAGATATAATTCACGTCTTGTGTATTTAGTAATTAGAATATATAATTAATAATATATTTAAGATAATTACATATATAATCTAATATAGTAAATTAGTGGGTTGTATAGGCATTTATTACAGTAAATTAAGATTCGGGACATTTTAAGAAGTATACACGAAAGTTGAAATCATACAAATATGATTAAAAGTTTTAGATAAAGTAACCATAACAGAAGATTTGGCTTCTTAAGGGTACTTTAGATCCTCAATTCCAAACTTTCAATTTGTATTTTATCTTCTATTCTATTGTGTGGATACATGCCAAATGCATAGCATCCATGACCCTGTGTCTTTATAAGTACATTTATTTAAGACACTAGGACAAGGAATAGGAGATGAATGGTGATGATCCTCCACTCCAAAACAGTATTTCATCCCCTATTCCGTATTATAAACACATGACATGTAAAAAAAATATTTCTTTATAAAAATACAAATTTGTGCATGTGATACTTGACATGCATCCGCATAATGAGATAAGAGATAAACATGGAATGCAATAGGGGATCCAAAATGTGAGATGAAACACCGTTTTGAAATAAAAAATTCAAAGTGGGAGACAAGACACCGTTCTGGAATAAAGAATTCTAACCGCCTTAAGGGATCCAGTACTGCTTGTAGCCATATCTTCCAAAATTTCACAAACATATATACACATAAATATATAAATATTTATAATACAACTCATAATCCCAATTTCTGTACCGCAACTTTTGTTGATCTTGATATTAACTGACTTTTCAATTTTTAACTGACAAAAGAAAAATAAATAAGAAAAAAAAAAAGAAAAACTGATTTAAAATTTTCTCATTTCAACATTTTATCTCCTTCTTGACTGTAACTTTTTTTTTCCTTTTCTTTTTTTTCCCCTTTTTTTTCCGGGAATCGTCCCCATATCTCTTAGCAGTCCCGGAACCCAAACCCGTTCCAGACCTAGAACGGGAATATAGCACAAATCATTTCAACATTTTCTTTCCTTCTTGATTCTAAATATTCCAGTCTCCATTTTCTAACTAGACAAGAAAATCATTTCTTAATTATTTGTCATAAATTACTTTCTTCAACAGATTTCCTTCAAAAAGCGCTCGGTTCCCCATCGCAGCAACTTGCACAAAGACAGCGACATTTCAAAGAACCCACTGGCCACCACCACATTTATGGACTTATAGTAAGCCCCTTTCACCATTTTACCCTTTACACTGTAAAATATACACAAGAAAACAAAACTCCGTTGATACGCACGCACACACCTACATTTACACAGATACCCAGAAATTCGAGAAACACAGTACAAATAAACAATTAAATAGTCCACAAATCACAATATGCATTAAAATTGCAGCATGAAAGTATTTTCTAATGGCGAAAAGAAAAACACACAAAAAAAGCACAAAAATAAAACAGCGTAAAAGGGTTTTGTAGGGTTTTCTCACCATGTGGTGGGCCTGAGTTATTGAAAACCAAGAATGTCGGTGGTGGTGTTTTTCGCTGCTGGTCAATAATAATTCTTCCCGAGATGTACGGCAGCATTGTACGCCCACGCGTTGTCCATAATTTTTGCATATAGTTTAGAGAGAGAACTTTGTATGTGAGAGAGTGAGCGTGTGTAGTGTGTGAAAAATTTACAGAGAGTAGAAAAGGTTAAGTTTTATGTAATGTAATGTAGAGTCTATACGACATTTATGGAAATAATAGTTGATCAATTTTTGGATATGAAGGGTAGACATAATTAAATTATTTGGATTTAATAGATATAGGGTATGAAAATAATTAATAATTACTTAAAACGGGCATGTGAACAAAACTCCTTGTATTTTGATTAAATCTAAAAATTCATTTTTTAGGAATCTAAAAATGTAAGTGTCTTTTATTTTATTTTGTTTTAGATAATGTCATTGATTGGATATGCATAAGTTTGATTAATGATTTTCTGAACTTAGAAATTCATTCATTAAGAAAAATAAGAGGCTATGTATAAAATATTATTAAAAGTATTATTATCCTATGATACGAATTAGGGTCTTGCATAGATCAGGTGGAATCATGTGCAATGCTCCAGCACAGGCGTCAAGATCTAGATCTATTTGGTAAATGGCACCCAAATTTTGCTTAAGAGAAGGTAAATTAGGCATTATGAAATTATGTGATAGAAAATATTACTTCACAAAATTTTGTGTTACAAGAAAAAAAAGAAAGGGAGTATTATTACCAAAAAGGTTTGATAAATAAGGTTGATTGGAATTAGTTGAAACTTGTACGATTCCGATCAAAAAACAAGTATGAAATTAGAAAAGCAAAGTCAAGAGAATATTGCTATTTATAGTGATTGGTTCAAATCTTCGTCAATTGCTCAAATTTTGACTTAGGATAGTTTTTACTTAGGATTTAAACCTATCATGTTAACAATTAAAATTAATGTGCGTACAAAAATTTTTGAGTAACTTAATAGTAATGAAAAGATGGGGGAGAAAAATTCGACGCAGAGAATAAGAAAGGTGCAATCAAATGAGTGATAAGATTCATAAGAAAGGACAAGTTAATTTCTAATGTGCTTCTGAATCAAGGCAAAGAAAAAATAGCGTGGTGGAACTTCAACCAATAATGCTCGCACGACAACTATGGACTAATGGAAACACACCATTGGCACTGGCACAACAAGCTCTAGATATAGCTTTCGAATAGGGACCTTACCAGGCCAGTTAATTCTCAGAGCATACCTCCACTGAATTTCTTCATCAAAAGATCATATTGAGAAACAGTAAAAACAAGGGAATCAACAATGATTTAAACACATTAATCACGACTACAATATAATGAAGATTTGAGTAATGACAACTCAATTCAATGCATTTCTCAATAGTGCTCACAATTTATTTTATTTTATTTTATTTTTTTTGAAAAAAAAACAATAAAAAAGATGGCTCATTTAGGCAAATACACTGGAATTTGTTAGACTAAACAAGGTAGTGTAATTGGGACAAGATAGAAAGAGATACAATTATCAGAACAAGAAGACTTAGTAGATTATGCGGCCAGATGAAGAGTGTTTTGGTAAGCATGATAAGTGTTCGACGTGGAAGTCAAGTAGGTAGCTAATTTGGTAAAGCATGGGTTGGACTTGCAACACAAGTGACATGCTTGCGGAAATGATTCTCTACAATAACCATCCAATGTTTAAGTCAGGTCGAGCTAATCGATGAGAGGTTGTTAATGCGAGAAAGCTTAGATGGTTTAATATATTAAGTGCGTAACTGAGGGCAGTAAATGTTTCATGTATTTTTAAGAGACTAATTTCAATGGCTTGAACTTCAGGAAATGGTCAAATTACCTTGCCACATCATGAGAAATTGTTCTTCAACAAATAGGCAGGATAGCGGCTACGACGACAGTGGACTTGCAGCGGATGCAATTCATACGAATATGCTAAGATTTAATCCATCCTATATGGGATGCATTTAAGGAAGCCTGTTGGTTTATTAATGAGACTTTGACATCTCATTTAATACGATGCAATCAGGGATCAACCTCAAGGAGGTCGAGCTTAGGGCATCATTTAGTGGGATTTGTATTGGCCGAACCAATCGATGCCAAAGGCCCAAGCCGTCCTTAATCGAAGACCACCAACCACACGGTCGAATGGCATCTTTGATGATCCCGCATAACTTAGGTTATCTTCATGGTCCATTTAGGTGTCAACCATGATGTCGAGTAATTAAGTACGGAGCCAAGTTAGATTTGAGCAATGCCTCGTGTTGTGCGAAGAGACATGCCACATGGCCAATAGGATATTCCCTCATCACGACATCAATGTTAAAGGCCAAAGCCCGTCCTTAATTTGAAACCACTGACCATAAGGTTGAATGGAATATTCGATTTTCCCTCGTAACTTAGTTATCTCCATCGTGGATTCAAGTCTGCAATCAAGTAACCGTGAGCAAAACCAAATTAGATTTGGATCAATGTCTCATGTCATGCAGAGGAAGATGCCACGTGGCTGGTCAAATATTCGCTTGTCATGACCATTAATGAAGGTAAGAATATGGAAAAAGGATCATGCGAGATAATGCAAGTCATCAAAACAAAGTTAGAAAAGAGAACAGCCAATACTAAGGAAGTGACTAAAATATAATCGACGATCTTTAGGCCTTTGGAAGTGACCACCACCTATCATCCTCCAATATTTTGATGAATTTGGATCATAAATACAGTGAGGTAAGACAACAAAAATGTTGAACAAGATCTAGTGAATGATAAAATTTTATTTTATTTATGCCAAAGAGCTTATTTATAGTGGATTAGGATGCACAGCTTGTAAGATCTATATGGTGTAATCAAAAGATATCGTAAAATACCAAATTCATCGTAGTTAGTTTTTCTAAGTAATCATTTTGACAAATGAAAAAACGAGCCTTGGTTATAAAATTATTATTTGGATAAGGAGAAATAAATTATTCCGTTTATTTAAAATAATAAAAAGGCAATTTTATACCCATATGCCCGAAATATATTTAGTTGGTTTTGTCCTCCCAATCATGGTTGTTTTTTTTTTTTGGTTCCAAAAAATATAAATATCCTTTTCTTACATATATGTACAAAAAAAATGTTCCTCTTTGCACATTGTCCGATTAGTATTCTCTATTCTAAAATGATATTTCATTTATCTTTTCTTAAATAGATGTTAAATATACTAAATATTTAAATATAAAGACATAAATTGTGGATGTCATACACTTGCAAACATTCGTGGAATGGAATAAAAGACAGAACACTAATCGGAACAAAGGATCGAGAGTGTCCTAGATCATGCCCAACCATGAATTTTGCGCTATGAGATAACAAAAGTAAACAATTCCAAATAATTTTCCCTACTTTTTAATGTTCTATCCATTTTCCTATTCAAGATTCAACTAATTAAACTCCAGCGTCTCAAAACTTAATATATATTAAGTTTATGCGTACATTTAATATGTGTATGTAATAGTTAGACTATTAGATTATAATTGATACAAGTACATGCATAATTTTGGAGTTATAAAATGATACTAGCAAGCTGTAAGTCATCCACAGATGACCGCTTTTATGTATATGTCGTAATTATAGGATTTAAATAAATAACTTTTCTTAGAGATAAATTTACTTTTATTCAAAGTGTATATGTACACACACAACAAAGTTTGAATGAGTCTTTGCGTAAGTTTCAAAACTAAACTTGATAAACTAAAAAAATAGTAAATTACATATAAAAATATCCTTCATACGAATTTCTTGTTAAGTTTGTTTATGTTACAACATATTATGGATGTCATATTCAATTGATGAACTAAATACAAGATTCATTAGATCATGTTATACTTAAGATAGACATATTATGTAAGTAGCAATCTAAAATAACCGTATCATTCACAAGCTCAATAAGAAAATTGGTCAAACTTTCAATCTTTAATGTATAGAGCAATCATCCATTGGCATCTACCCGTAGCATAGAAAACGTACTAACCCTAACCTAATTCAGTAAATATGTTTATAAATGATGATTTCAAAAACATAATGGTTTAACCTTGCGCAAATGCCGACTATTTGTAATTCTATATGATCGCCCTTTTTGAATTTTTCCAGACATAGTATACAAGTCACATTATTAAAATTTCAATAATTCCTAAAATTAAATGTTTTTTTATAGTGATTAAATAAAACTTAACATTGTTGTAAATATTGTGGATGTCATAACTGTAAAACCCCCCAAATGTATAACCCCCTATATAGATTTATTATATTATATTTATTTTAGTTGTAACATATGAATATGTTACTACATTTGAAGGCCTATAAATAGACATATGTATTAAGCTTAAGGGATATACAAAAGATCAAGAAGAAAATTCCACTCTTTTGCCTCAATTTATCTTCCCTTATTCTTGTTACATTCATTTAGTTTTACAACACGTTATCAGCACGAGTTCGCTCAAATTTCTTAGTTGAAATCAAATTTCTTTGATTTGAGGTAATCTTTCCCACTTATTTTATAAAGTTATGTTAACAATATGCATGTTTTCATTATTGAGATAATATTATTGATTTCCTATAAGACTATTTTAAAATTTATTTGGTCAAATATATTAATAGATTATTCCTATTAACAATATATAATTTATTAATATATAGTAAATAGAAATTTTGCACCAGTCCCTTCTTTGTTGTTACTAGATTGTCCTAATATTATTTATATTTCATTTTCGTTTGTTGTTTTTCCTTAAATTATTTATCTTCTATTTATTGGATATTTAAGAAGGTTAGCATTGAATAAATTTCTCCTCATAAATTAAGATAAAAAGGATTTATTGAACTTGTGTAATTAATTTACACCAAATGACAAGATCTTACATATTAATTAATACTTAAATAATAGTAGATGTTGTTGCGTATAAATTAGAGTTTGATTGATTGAAGAGAATTACTTTGCATATAATTAATATTAAAAACTTTTGCTTCAAATGAAATTACTTCATATATAATTGATTATGTTTCCTAAGGAAAAATTATTTAAATATCTAATGTTTTTCTATTAAATAAATAGAATTAGTTTAATTATAATAATAATGATAATGATGATAATATATAAATATTGTTGGAAACAAAAATTACACTTATTTATTTGAAACTATATTTGGATAATATGAAATTCCCAAATAATCTTTCACTAAGTATTAATTAAGTATTTATTCTAATTATTGCTATTGTTTTTGAGTAGCTTGCATGATGACAAATTTTACTAAACTTGAGTTTGAGGCCCTTGACATAACGGGTAAGAATTATTTGTCATGGGTACTAGATGCTGAAATACACCTAGACGCTAAGGGACTAGGAGCTGCAATAATAGCAGGAAATGAAATATCTAGTCAAGATAAGGCAAAAACAATGATCTTCCTTCGCTATCATCTACATGAAGGACTAAAAACAAAATATTTAACAGTAAAAGATCTACTTGAATTGTGGAATAATTTAAGAGAACGCTATGACCACCAGAAAACAGTAATATTACCAAAAGCTCGTTATGATTGGATGCATTTACGGTTGCAAGATTTTAAAACCGTAAGTGATTACAATTCTGCTATTTTCAAAATAAGTTTTCAATTAAAATTATGTGGAGAAAATATTACAGATGAGGACTTACTAGAAAAGATATTTTCTACCTTTCACACTTCAAATGCGCTCCTGCAGCAGCAATATCGTGAAAAGGATTTTAAGAAACATGCAGAATTGATATCATGTCTGCTTGTAGCTGAACAAAATAACGAGTTGCTAATGAAAAATTATGAGGTCCGTCCTACTGGCTCTGCTCCATTCCCTGAAGTGAATGCAGCAGTATTTAACAAATCTGGAGATAGACAAAATTGCGGTCACAATAATACCCGTGGACGTGGTCGTGGAAGTGGGCGCGATCGTGGTCGAAATAATTATCGCTATCGTAGTGGTAATAATTACAATTCTCACCACCAGAAGTGGATCAATAATAATGAAAAAGAAAAGGATAAAAGTGGTCAAAATAATCCTTCAAAAGATAAAGTAAATGTATGTTATCGATGTGGTATGAAGGGACATTGGTCACGTACCTGTCGTACGCCCAAACATCTTGTTAAGCTTTATCAAGACTCCATTAAAGGGAAAAATGCGGAGACAAATTTTACTCATCATAATAACAATTCCAACTATGATGTTGAGGCAAATTTTGCATACAAAGATGATGACTTCAAAGGCCTTAGTGATATAACACACTTAGATGCGGCAGACTTCTTTGAGAGTCATGAAGAAATGACTAAAGATGAAAATAATATTTGATATTACATTTATTTTCATTGCATATTTATCATTTTCATATGTTTGTCTTTTAACCTTTATAAGATTCCTAATAATGTATTTTGTTTTCATTTTCAATGAAGAACATGAATATTCCTCAATCTATGGTTGGGCTCAAGATTAATAATGAAGACATATGTCTCGCTGATAGTACTACAACGCACACAATTCTTAAAGATGAAAAATATTTTTCCCATTTGACTATGGCTGAAGCCAATGTCAATACAATATCTGGTAGTACAAAGTTAATTGAAGGTTCCGGAAGAGCTAATATATTATTATCTAGAGGAACAAAGTTTGTGATAAATGATGCATTGTTTTCTAGTAAGTCTCAAAGAAATTTATTGAGTTTCAAAAATATTCGCCAAAATGGATATCATATAGAGACTGTAAATGAGGAAAATATTGAATATCTTCGTATTACTAAAATTGTATCGGGTAAAAAGTGTGTATTAGAAAAATTACCCGTATTTTCTTCTGGCTTGTACTACACAAACATTAGCATGGTTGAAACGCATGCCATAGTAAACTAGAAGTTTACTAATTTGAATAGTTTTATTGTTTAGCATGACCGATTAGGCCATCCCGGTTCAATTATGATGCGAAAAATTATTGAAAATTCACATGGACATCAATTGAAGAACCAAAAGATTCTTCAATTTAAAGAATTCTCATGTGCCGCTTGTTCTCAAGGTAAACTTATTACTAGACCATTACCAGCTAAAGTCGGGATTGAATGTCCTGCGTTTCTGGAACGTATACAAGGTGATATATGTGGGCCCATTCACCCACCGTGTGGACCATTTAGATATTTTATAATTTTGATAGATGCATCTACTAGATGTCACATGTGTGTTTATTATCAATTTGTAACCTGGCGTTTGCGAGATTACTTGCTCAAATAATCAAATTAAGAGCACAGTTTCCAGATTATACAATCAAGACAATTCGTTTGGATAATGCCGGTGAATTTACGACTCAGACTTTCAATGACTATTGTATGGCGACTGGAATAACAATTGAACAACCTGTTACTCATGTTCATACACAAAATGGTTTAGCAAAATCATTTATTAAACGCCTCCAATTAATAGCTAGACCATTGCTTGTGAGAACAAAACTTCCTATATCTGCATGGGGATATGCAGTTCTTCACGCAGCAGCACTTATACGCATCAGGCCAACAGGTAATCATAAATTCTCCCCATTACAATTGGCTTTTGGTTGAGAGCCAAATATTTCCCATCTTAGAATTTTTGGTTGTGCGGTATATGTTCCAATTGCTCCACCACAACACACAAAGATGGGTCCCCAAAGAAGGTTGGGAATATATGTTGGCTATGAATCTCCATCTATAATTAAATATCTTAAACCAATGACTGGAGACTTATTTACAGCAAGATTTGCTGATTGTCATTTTGATGAATCAGTTTTTCCAACATTAGGGGGAGAAAATAAACAACTAAAAAAAGAGATTAATTGGAATGCATTATCTTTATCTCATTTAGATCCTCGCACAAAGCAATGTGAACTGGAAGTTCAAAAAATAATTCATTTACAAAATATTGCAAACCAACTGCCAGATGCATTTACTGACCTACCAAGAGTTACAAAATCTCATATTCCAGCTGTAAATGCTCCAATTCGAATTGATATCCCAATAGGACAATCTAACAGTGCAAATAAAAGTAAACCACGCCTGAAGCATGGTAGACCAGTCGATTCCAAAGATAAAAACCCTCGAAAGAGGAAGGGAGCAAATCAAGATAGTCATATTATGGAGGCGGGGTCCTCCAGAAGAGGTCCAAGACATAACTGATTATAAAACCACGAAAGAGGATCAGGTACTGAAAGTAATGATAATGAAGAGATCTCAATAAGTTATGTCAATACTGAAAAAATATGGAATCGAAAAAATATAGTTGTCGACAACAATTTTGCATATAATATTGCAGTAGAAATAATGAAGCAAGACGAGGATTTTGAACCCAAATCTGTTGAGGAATGCAAATAAAGAAGTGATTGGGTAAAATGGAAAGACGCAATTCAAGCAGAATTAAATTCACTTGCTAAACGTGAAGTTTTGGGACCTGTAGTCCAAACACCTGAAGGTGTAAAGCCGGTGGGGTATAAATGGGTTTTTGTGCGAAAACAAAATGAGAAAAATGAAGTCGTTAGATATAAAACACGACTTGTGGCACAGGGGTTTTCGCAAAGGCCTGGCATTGATTATGAAGAAACATATTCTCCTGTGGTGGATGCAATCACGTTTAGATACCTTATTAATCTGACAGTACATGAAAAACTTGACATACATTTAATGGATGTGTTTACAGCCTATTTGTATGGCTCGTTAGATAGTGAAATCTACATGAAAATCCCTGAAGGATTTAAGATGCCAGAAGCATGCAAAATTTCTCGAGAAAATTGAGCAATAAGATTAAATAAATCCTTATATGGATTAAAACAATCTGGGAGTATGTGGTACAATCGCCTTAGTGAATATTTGTTGAAGTAAGGTTATAAAAATGACTCAATTTGTCCATGTGTATTTATCAAAAGATTTGGGCAAATGTTTGTAATAATTGCTGTGTATGTTGATGATTTAAATATTATTGGAACTCTTGAAGAGCTTCAAAAGACAGTAAATTATCTAAGGAGGGAATTTGAGATGAAAGATCTTGGCAAAACAAAATTTTGTCTCGGCTTGCAGATCGAGCACTTAATCGATGGAATCCTTGTCCATCAATCAGTTTATATAGAGAAGATCTTAAAGCGATTCTATATGGACAAAGCATATCCATTGAGTACCCCAATGGTTGTGAGATCACTAGATGTGAATAAAGATCATTTTCGTCCTCGTGAGAATAATGAAGAAATTCTCTGTCCCGAAGTACCGTATCTTAGTGCTATATGAGCATTAATATATCTTGCTAATAATACACGACCTGATATAGTATTTGCTGTAAATTTGTTGGCTAGATTCAGTTCTTCCCCAACCCGAAGATATTGGAATGGAGTTAAGCATGTATTTCGCTATCTCCGAGGAACAATTAATAAAGGTTTATTTTATTCAAATAAATCAAGGTCACAATTAATTGGATATGCAGATGCAGAATATTTATCTGATCCATATAAAGCTCGATCTCAAACAGGTTATGTATTCACATTTGGAGGTACTACTATATCATGGAGTTCTATGAAACAAACTTTAGCAGCTACTTCTTCAAATCATGCAGAAATAATTGCAATACATGAGGCAAGTCGAGAGTGTGTTTGGCTAAGGCCAATGACACAACATATACAGGAAATGTGTAGTTTGTGTTTGGAGAAAAAGGTGCTAACTGTATTGTATGAAGACAATGTAGCATGTATAACACAACTAAAAGGAGGGTACATTAAAGGTGACAGAACGAAACATATTTCGCCAAAATTCTTCTTCACTCATGATCTTTAAAAGAATGGTGATATAGATGTTCAACAGATTCGTTCATGTGAAAATCTCACCGACTTGTTCACTAAAGCATTACCAACCGCAACATTTGAGAAGTTGGTTTACCAAATTGGGATGCGCTGACTCAAAGATGTTAAGTAACATTCTCATCAGGGGGAGACAATACTTGCTGCACTCTTTTTTCCTTAACCATGGTTTTGTCCCATTGGATTTTCCTGGTAAGGTTTTTAATGAGGCAGCTTATATTATATATTACAAATATTGTGTACTCTTTTTCTTCACTAGATTTTTATCCCAATGGATTTTTCCTAGTAAAGTTTTTAATGAGGCACATTGTTTGTTAATGGACATCCAAGGAGGAGTATTGTAAATACTGTGGATGTCATAACTTGTAAAACCCCCCCAATGTATAACCCCCTATATAGATTAATTATATTACATTTATTTTAGTTGTAACATATGAATATGTTACTACATTTGAAGCCTTATAAATAGGCATATGTATTAAGCTTAAGGGATATACAAAAGATCAAGAAGAAAATTCCACTCTTGTGCCTCAATTTATCTTCCTTTTTTTTTGTTACATTCATTTAGTTTTACAACAAACATTAGTTTATAGAGGTTTTTGCCACGAGTTTTGCCTCTTAAATCTTAATCATCCACACAATACACACACATACATGCACCAAGGAAAGTTTCTCCTTAAGATACATCTTTAGCTTAGGAATCTACAAATATAATGACGATGCAATAACACAAAACTAGGCACATATATGTTACAAGAAAGGACCATGATAAGTGATAACAAGATCCCAGAGTTATAAGCATACATGGTCCTAGAGATAGAACCCATCTACATCACAAATTCAAAAGAAATGAACCAAAAAGCCCATCAAAGTTTTACAATAGATGGAGAAGGAAAAGAACAAAGAGCAAAGGCTAACTTCAATACTTCTTGCAAGTCACGAGTACTAATAACCCTTGCTATAAATACACATGCCAAACTCATTTTTCTTGAACTTGCTTCACACCATTTAATGTGAATGTCGAAATATTTCAAGCCCATCAGAACGAAAGTCCGAAAACCGTTAGGATCATGGATGAGCATAAGATAACGCTTGTGGGTACTAAATTTCTCCCGAAGCTCATGTCATTGTTCATCCCAGACGGGCCTAAGCCACTGTTAACCCCTCCTAACACGCCAGTGGTGCCGCCACCGGGTGTCATGGTGGTGGATGTGCCACCACCCGGCGCTGTAGTAGTCACTGGAGTGGTGGTAGCACTAAACAGATAAAAAATGAAAGTGCGATAATGACAATTTAATAGAGTTAAAATCCAAGTCGATGAGCAAAAGATAACTCATATGTCCAACTCAGAAAGAATTAATCAATGATATGTAAAATACAATAGGAACAATTACTTGAATACTCGTTAAGATGTGACCTAATCAAGGAAATACACTAAATTGTTGAGGAAATTTTAATGATACATCCTCGTATTAATTCAACTGAAAGAAAATTTAATAGCACCATATTAGTTTGATTGTAGTTACATGAATTACAAGTACTTCCGTAATCACGCCGAATGTTAGCAAGTGATATGACTCTCGAGTCAATTTTCACACCCTTCCTTAAAAGTCAAACGACTATTTTACCCTTGACCTTTAATGATCTAGACAGCCAATTTGATTACCATCTCTCTATACAGAACCTTACCTTATTAAATTTTATTCTATTTTAGGAAATTTCATATCCGTAGTGGCGGATGAATGTGTATTATTACATAAACAATGATCTACAAAAAAACACGAATCTCAAGGCAACCACTGCAATAATTTTCAATCTGCTGCAAGAAAAAGACATGCCCAGTTGGCTTGAAATATCCACCACACCTTTTTTGACAATTTAAATACTCCAAAGAGTAAAAGGGTAGTGAGTATTCATTAAAAAAAACAAAAAGAAAAAGAAAAAGAAAAGCGGTCATAAATAAAGTAGTTAAAGGGGGACATATTGCTGTACGGGCGATGCCATTTTTGCTTTCTTATGAATAAGTAGTAAAGACAAAAAATTTACCCTTATCATTGAGAAAAGTAAAAGTTAAAAAAGGAACATTGGATTCTCTCTACCCAATTATTGCATCATCTTTTAGAGATGTCATAAATTGCATACTTTCGTTGCAATTATGAAAATATTGAGTGGTTAAAACATCAATGAAATAAAATATTATGCATGCATAATATTGGAAAACAAAATAAAATAACACTTAGCATATTAAAAATATTATTTACTAATCATTAATGTAATTGGAAGGATGAGAGTGAAATACTCTCAAGTTAATTTTGGAGAAAAGTACACAAGGAATTTGATAATGTGCACACATCGTGAGGGTGCTTTATTTCCCAAGTTTTACAGATAAACGTGCAAAATATATTAAATATTTTTTGACTTCGGATTAAATACTTTCAAAACGTATTCATGAAGTATCATACGAGATAAGACAATTATCAATGAAGAAAATACACTAGTCCCATTTTTCATTTAAAGCTTTCCTTTTCTTTTTTTTAGTGTTTAATACAGTAATTCTACTTTAGAAAAAGTGATTTTAAATTAAAATTCGTCAGCAACTGACAACATCTCATGGGTGTTTTTAAATTCTACTTTTACTTTTACATTAAGCAATTTTGATAAAATTATGAACTTTTTTTTTTTTTACAAACACTTCCATTAACTTTTAGTTCTAAACACTTCCAACTTTTACTATTCACTATTACCACTACTTCTCAATTTCTCTAAATGAAAATTACTTCTTTTTAGAGAATAAGTAATGCCAAACACTTTCTAAATACATTTTCTCGTGCTTTACCAACAATTCAAATTATGAGTTTCAATTACTCAAACGCCCTTTGCCTTACCAACCCCTATTCCTAACCATAATCAATTTGCATCAAGAGATACAAAATGCCATAATTTCTCTTGTGTTCGTATTTTATCAAAGAGATACACAATGCCATAGGCACTCTTTCATTATATAATTTGAAACATGTATAATACCGTATGACTTAATGCTTCTATATTTAAATGGCCTTGTGACAGAAAAAGAGTGGTCCAGCAGGAGGGCAATATTGGGATTTCATCACCCCAACAGTAATAGTTCCTATTCATGAGCTAACACCGGGATTGACACCACACACCCTTTGGGCAAAATATTTCTCAGCTTTTTCATCCGAAATGATCAAGAAATGACAAAACACCATATGATAACATTATGACACGTAGTATGAAACTTATACTGGGATTAAAGTAATGTACTTATGGGGGTAAATATTTTTAATTTGATGCACATATGACACCCAAATATCACATTTAGTATCATCTCCTCTATTCTGTGTTATAAATTAATATTAAATGTGGAAAATATATTTTTGTAAAAATATAAAATTTTGAATATTATATATTTGACATGCATTTGTATAATAAAATATAAGATATTACATGGATAGGGATAAAGAACCCGAAGTGCTAATATCAAGGTATTGTTCAACCCGACAATACTCATTTTGGGAGTTATATCTGGAAAAGACGTTATGAAGAATAAGAAAGAATGAATAATTTATAAACTAGTTCAGAACCCTCGACTCTGGATCAATGTGGGACAAGAGTCGATGTAATCATAAGGCCCTAATCAAGAAGCATATAATAGCTGTTGATGTTGTCCAAAAGATATGGCTATAATGCGACAATACCACGATGTAATTGTCTTTTATATTTGGTGATGGATTTAGACATTATCAGAATGTTAATAATATTTATTATCAGACAAAATCCATACCTTGCAGTTGCAGGATATTGACAGCCAGCTGTGCCTGTAAATCAACCAAGAAAATCTCATCAACCAGATCTATATGTCAAAAAATAAATAAATAAATAATAAAAAAAGGGTCAAAATATAAAAAATTAAAAAAAAGAAAAGGGGTTTGTGAAAACTGACTAGGATCAGATGTAACAATCATGGCAGTGCCAGAAAAATCACAGGCAGTAGGAGATTGGCGATATCTCTGGAAATAACTGTTTACAGCGTAGCTACAGTGAGCCCTCACAGTATTCGGGTTGAAACAGGGTCCGTTTTGATGGGTCGGGTTGCAATCCGCCCCGGCTCCACATGCGTAGTCCAGAGTTTTCTGCAAGGCTGTGTCACTCCCTTCCTTGCAGACGCACCACGTTGCACCTACAATAACAATTTCCACAAACATATATACACATACACATATATATATATAGAAGAAGACAAATTTGTGAAAAAGATTATTAAAAAATTAAAAAACTCTCTTGAAAATAAATCTTAACTTACGCACAAATGCTAGCTTATAAATTGAGAATTGAGTAAAATAATATAAAAAGAACACAATCCTTACCGTTTTTCAACTTGAAATTCTAACATACCCCTCCACAGGCCCCAAGAACAAACATTTAGAGAGTAAAGAAACATGAAATGGATAAAAAGTCAACACATATTTAGGAATGAACATCTTAATCATAAAATAATACGAAGTTCAAACATCAATGGTGGGTTTGACTCTAACACCATTTAAAAATGGACCTTGCACCTGGCTCAACCCTAAAAGCTCACGAAGAAGCTGCAGCCTTACAGTTTTCCAATGTAGGATTCTGAAAATTCCATGAATTTAATTCTAAGATTTGTGTGTTTTGTTAACAATGTGAGAAGTGCAACCCCATGAGAAAAAGAAAATGAAGAAATTTATAAAAAGAACTTAGCCCATTTTGGCAGAATCCCAAATAAGTACTGTTGTATGAGCTTTCACTTAAATCTTAAGCTAATTTCAGCTCAAAATGAACCAGTACAGTTACAAATGTAAACAACAAAAAGGTAATAAGCTCTTATGAGTTGTAAAAGCAACATAAAGTAACTACACAAAACTGGCAGCTTATTTTAAGCTGATGAAAAAGATAAAGAAAAGGGAGAAGAAGGAAGGGGAAGAAAGCTTACTGGAAGGAGCAGCCATGGCTAAAAGGAGCAGCATAAGCACAAAAGCAGCCATGAGAAAAGGGAAGAACACTGTAATATTGGGATCAAGAAAAGTTAAATTGGAAAAATAGTGTTGAAGAAGGAGAAGACGAAGAGTGAGAGTGACTGCTTAAAGAGAGGAAAGGTATATTGCAGGAGAAGAGAGCGTAGGCTGTAGTGGGATGAAAATGGCACAGGCTGGTAAATGGTGTCGGCTTGTGAAAATAACTTTTTAGTGTGTGTGTTTTTCACTTTTAAGTACTTCTGGTTGC
>JACFYI010003618.1:725144-757642 GCA_014898755.1 Handroanthus guayacan | reverse complement strand
GAAATATGAAATTAGAAAATAAATTATTATTTATTACTGTACCTTTATTGAGATTTGAAAAATTATCTTTACTCTCTCGCACTTTTTTAACTTATGATCATACTCTTTCAGTAATTGAACCTCCTTATTTCGATCAGTACTTTTTATCAAAAAATTAATATATACTATCAACGTATTGTTATTTACAATTAATTATTTACCTAAAATTATAATTTTAGATAATATACTAATTATGTGTATTTAATGATGATGAGATAACGTTCCGGCAATTAGTAGTGAATGTATTATTAAAATGTTAAAAATGTTATATTATTAATTAAGTATCATAATCATACTTTTAACTTATTAATTAAGTATCATAATCATACTTTTAACACTCAGAGAAAATATTTGAGTAATAAATCATAGTAAAGTTATGGATATATTATAAGAAATTACACTATTATTGTACAATTAAAATTAATTACGAAACTATTACTCCCTCAAAAGTCTCATATTGTTGTCCTTACTGCTATAGCCTATAAGTATCATGCTATATATACAATAATTATATGCATAGTTAATTATAACAGGATCAGGCAACAAGATTAATTAATCAACTTGCAATATTAATTGTCAAGATTAGGTCAAAAGTATTAATCAATCCGCTTGGGTGACAGTTAGTAATAATTTTAAAATTACCAACAATTATTTCACAAGTTTATTAAATTATGTAGACTGCCCCTTCGCATTTGAGTTTCAAACGAGAGTTGATTACGTCATTTAAAAAATTAATTGAACTTTCTAATATACCCCACTTATTAGTGTCTGGATTTTTATAAACTAAACTACCGGTAATAATCAATAATTGTTGTTTGTGCTTGCAAGGATGCAATATTTTTGCGTTCTTTGTTTATTACTAAAGATAATCCTATCTGTAAAAGCCCAAACAATAAAGTCGGCAGTAGATTGGAAAGGATAATTAATTTTTTGGATGGAGGCATAAAGTTCTATCCAAAACCCTAGCTAACACGAGGGAAAGTCTATGTAATTTAATAAATCTTTTGGGAAGTTACTGGTAATTTTCAAATTATACGAGGAGGTGAGTTGGTAAATATTTTATTTCCGGTTGAAAGAAGGTAGATGTAATTAACCCTATTTAATTTAGTCTATGTAATTTAATAAATCTATGGGGAAGTTACTGGTAATTTTCAAATCATACGTGGAGTGTGAGCGGGTAAATATTATATTTTCGGCCGAAAGAAGGTAGATGTAATCAACCCTATTTAATTTTAAATCTCTCTCTCTCTCTCTCTCTCATTAAGTTCTTTAGTCTATGGTCCAAACATATGATAAGTAGCTTTTTTTTCTACATATAAAATAACTTTCGTATTGGTAAATGTTTGCGATGTATAATTATGCAACGTGCGCAATAATAATCTTTGTAAAATGTGTGGTTGCCAAGCTGCCAAGGAGAATTATTTTCATTCTAATTAATTAATTAATGATAACAATAATGATAATAATAATAATAACAATAATATAATTAAATTGAATTAGATAATACATTCTTATTCACTTCAATGGAAAATTGTCGTCATACAAACATAAGCACAGCCGTCACATGATTGATAGCTTGAGTTTGGAGTTTGGAATAAAGGATAATTATTTATCGGATTTAACATAATTATCAAAACAATATAGTCCTTATCGTCAAGTTTAACACCCTCAAAGGTCTGGTATAATTATTAGAATATCTCCTTAAGTTTGATAATTATAATTACATCCATCGAAAATATTGAAATATTACAGGCAGATCCCTTGTACAAGGGGGTGTAGTTGCAGTATGCATTAGTTGGGGGTGTAATGATAATTGTTTAAATTTCAAAAGGTGTATTGATAATCACGCCAAACATTAGAAGTGTAGAGATAATTATCCCTAATATTAAAGGAGGTTTCAATTTTCATGCATAAGATTAATGAGATACACTAAAAAAAATTTGAGCAATTACCACAGTTAAAAATTGATGTTAATAAGAAAAAGTAGTGGTAGAAAATTATTTATTACAGTTTCGCCGCAACAATGATCTATGATTTTTGTGAGTATAGTGAAAAATTCACCGCGGCTATATGTTTTTCACCTCAGTATAACCAAGATAAGTGATAGATTATTGATTACCACATCCATCACGGCTGTTAATTTTGGATTTTGGCTACTAATTCCACCACAATTATTAATTTTTCGGATTCAAAAAATCAATAATTTTGTAGTGACATATATCTATGAATTCGTCTCACCGAAAAGGTGCTTGCAGAATGTAAATATACACCTCAAAATTTAGTAACTGCTCAATGAAAAAGTTATGTTTAAGTTAAAAGGGGCAAAAAAATAAAAAAGAAAAGGAAAGAAAAGAAAAAGCCATCATGTGATACATTAAAATAATTTTTGGCCAGAATTTATTTAGAAACAATCACATTTCAAAATTAATACTAAAGTGACCTTTAATAGAGTTGAGACCTTGATTAAAGTCATCAAATGGAAAGTGAGGACTACATATATTATATATATGAGAAATATCACAAAAGCATATATGATATAATAATGACAAAGCATATGTAATATAATAATCCATCTAAAAATTTAAACAAAACAACAAGTACCAAAAAATAAACAAGAAGCCTGTTATATACAGTTAATATTCAAAGCTCAAAATTATAAACTCAGACAGTGAATATGGAATGAGATTTGGTTCTATATTTTTGGAAAAAGTGAACAGAAAAGATTTGGCTAAATCATTACGCTAATTTTTCCAAATTTTTCAATTTTTCAATTTTTGATTGATTTTTATATACTTCAACCGATTTACTTATCCATCGATTTTATGAGTCGAATCAATCTGGGAAGTTGATCGATTTATAATCTGAGAAGCTGATCCATTGATTCCCGATCAATCCGGTCAATCCACTGGTGATTTATGGCTCTTTCCATCTCATTGTGTTGACTTAACAACTTTTAGTACACCGTTTTAATTGATGAGTTTATGTTTTGTTACGGCCTATGAGGGTGAAAAGAAATTATGTGTGCTAATATATACGGCATACTAAATATACCTAATAAATATTAAAAGTACGTCCCTAAACTACTATTCCTTTTTACGATCTCAGAAGCTGACTATCGATTCCGGATCGAACTAATCAATCCGGCAGTGATTTATGGCTCTTTTCGTCTCATTATGTTGACCTAACAACTTTCACACTGTTTTAATTGACGAGTTTATGTTGTGTTACGGCCTATGAGGGTGAAAAGAAATTATGGGTGCAAATATACACAACGTACTAAATACACCTAATAAATATTAAATGTATAGTCCTAAATTAGTATTCCTTTTTCTTCTTCTTCTTCTTCTTCTTCTTCTTTTTGTTTCTAATAAATGGACCACTATTATTTGCAATAGTTGATTGGCAGTGTTGAGAATAAATTAACAACTATAAAATTTTATTTTTTGAAATAAATAAATTAACAACTTTGGAGTAGGAATTTCCCAATAAATTCAGTTTATGGTGGTGGTGGGCTATAACTTACATACACAAACCATACGAAATCCATCAACTTGTGCTTGAATAAGAAATCTAACAACCTCAAATTAATGCTCTTTTGTCCTCTTGTGCAGTATTCCAAACATAATTTTTTTTTTCTTGCTTTATTGTTTTCTATTAATACCTTCATTAAATACACAATTAATATATCACTAATATTCAAATATCCGATACAATAAATATTATAAGAAGAATTCTTAATGGCTACGTACGATAATTATTAATAAATTCTCAAAACTATTATGCGGAGATAAAAACTTATACAGATATTGGATAAGAATCAAACTCATAACTTCTTAATTAGGTTGAAGGATTATGCATACAAGTATTTTTACTGTGAAGATTATTATTTGAATTTTTTTTCAATAAATTTAATTTCTTTAACAATTATGTTGGATTATTATTTTTATTTTTTGAATCAAACTTGAACCAGATTCTAAGTAAAATCTGCTCCATTGATAGCCTACGGAGATGAAATAAGCCCATTGGGCCGCAAACATTCAGAAAGACCATTGCATGCTTACCCATAATGCATTGGCCCGATAGTTGGGCTGGGGCCACAAGGACCCAAATCAAAACGCTTTCTTCTTCTTCTTCCTTCCTCTTTTTATTTATTTTTGCAAATAATAATAATAAGAAGAAGAAGAAGAAGAAGTCGTGGTCATTTAAGAAGGTTCAAATTGATCCGATCAACTTAAGATAAATATAAAAGTATTAGAAACAATTTATTTTTACAGTAAAACAAGTCTCATATCTTATATTATATGTCGATTTATTATGGTCTTGCATTTGGACATTTTTCTTTGATTCTAAGTTTGTTTTGAAGCTTATGAAAGAAACTATTCAGGGGTTTCGTATTTGTGTTAATCTAGATATGTTTACTTCCTTTGAATATTATATGTTATATCTACCATATTTTGAGCAAGCTTAGAGGCATATTTTATCTGTTGGTCTTCAGCACAGTGAGGATTTGCATGTAGTGATATTGAATACTCAAACAAATAGTTACACGAATAATATTCAGTTCAAGTAAACCAAAGATTTGCGCTTTATGTTTCTTATTCAACACTACATTTTCCATTTAGCCTAACTCTTGTGCCCCACCTCCATCCTTAGCTTCTTCTCAGCTTTGTTAACATGTTGGGGTATTCTCGAAATGATGATCTTAGCTCTTGCATGCAATGGGCTATCCGCCCATTGGAGGAAAGAACAACCATGCACCATTACAAGCATTGAATCGCCTTTTAGGATTTTCTTCTGTCTATAAGTCACAAATCATATTTACCTCTCGATAGAAGCAATCCATTAGTGCTGGTATGTCACACACTTACGTTAATTTCATTTTACTCTTTTGATCTCTACAATTGAAAAATGATGAAGTGGAAAAGCTTTTGCTACTATAATCTCCATAACATGGTCTCGAAACTCGGTACTAACAATGATTTCCAAATCATTCCTAGCATATGTTAAATTTGATTCTTTTTAGTTGCTAATTTGATTTCTAGCGATAAGCTTTTAAATATTTTTCAGTATCATAATTTTGGGATTTTCAATGTTAGTTATTGGATTTTGGTATGCTCTATTTCGATTTAAGTGGTTAATTATCTTCAAGCTTTTGAGCTAGGGGCATTGCCATGTTACATCTCAATTTCGGGGCGTGACAAGTAGAAGATAATATAGGCGCTAGTTCAAAAAAATAAAGCATGTTACCTTCTTCCTCCATTAATTCCCCAAATTCCTAAGCCTAAAAGTGGTTTCATCCGATCCTATTTCAATTGCAGAGACCGAAAAAATAAAATAAAATAAAATAAATTAGTGAATTGAATACCAGCACTAGCGGATTGCTTCGACGGAGAGGTAACTGTGATTCGCACTTCACAGATAGCAGAAAACCTTAGAAATATGGTCATTCTTTCTTCTAGTGGGCAAATAACTTAATGTGTGCAAGAGTTAGGATCATCTTTCGAAGAATGCTCTGATGTCTTAGCGATGTTGAGAAGAAGCTAAAGATGGTAGAAGAGCGCCGGACAAGGCTAAAATAAAAAATGTTGTTTTGAGTAAGAAATTGAAAAACATGAAGACTTTGTTCTTTTCTTACTCACACTAAAAGTCTGTCTTTGTGTTTGTGCATGTGAAAGACAGATTTAAAGTGTTTCGATGCTTATTTTAAAATTCTGTAGTTCTATTTTACCACTAGAAAAATATATTAGAGAATTGTAATTGCTATCAAAAAATTACTTTAATATCCAATTTTGCTAGTAGGGCTAAGTTATAGAATTAAATTTTTAATATTCCTTTTTTCTAACCCTTAGTCTTCAAATTTAAGTGGAAAAGAGTACCACACCGTGCAGGGAGAAAAAAATAAAAATGCTATGTAAGAAAAGAAATACACGTTAGTGGGCTGATAAATACGCCTAAATTAATTATGAAGGGTCAAAATTGCAAAAAATTAGAAGGATACAGGACGAATTTTTTTACCACCCCATAAGTTAGTGTCCATTTTCAGATTTTGTGTTGTATGTTGGTTCGTCAATCTTTAATTGAATCACAGACCTAATCAGACAAATTGGGGAAAGAACAGAAAAGGGAATGGGAAAGGAAGTGAAGAACAATTTCGAAAACAGAGTAAAAGATCCATTCGATTGCTCCATTTTCAAAATTTAAGGGGGCAAATGTTGTTGTTAGTACTCTAAAATCAGCCTCCCTTATTCGATCACATCTCTTTGGTGACAGCATTTAAATCTTAATTGCCAAAAACGCTGCTTCTTTGCCTAAATTTGCTACGTTTCCTCAATTGTGTGTGTGTGTGTACTTGGTGTATGATCTCTGTTTTATAGGCCCATTTGTTTCTCTCTCTTTCTCTCTCTCTCTCTCTCTCTCTCTTCCTCTCTTCTCTTCTTCTTCTTCTTCTTCTATGTGTGCGTGCGTGTGTGTATTTTGTGTATGATCTTTGTTTTATTGGCCCCTTTTTTACCTTTTTTTCTTCTTCTTCCTCTTTTTATTTTTATTTTTTTTTGGGTGAATAATTTTTGTAATCTGTGAATAATCTCCGATATCTCCGGATTAGGCAAAACTTCTAGGGCTCAGCGTTTATCACAGCTTTTAAAGTCACTCAGATTTTGAGTTTCTACTTGAAAAAAGTAACAGGAATGATCTATTTTCTGGCAGATTTTGTTAGGAAATTTTATTGTATTGTATATAGTAAATAATTCTTTTAGTATGTTATGGGCTATCCGGCTATGAAGGTGAAAATTCAAATGGATTATGACAGTTTTGTTGCTAGGATCCTTTCAACTGCTTGATTATAGGAATTTGTAATGACTAGAAATGAACTTGCCGAATTGGGTGTAAACAAATGTGCATAGTAATACATGACTGAGTTACTAAAGGAATCTTTAAAAAGTAGGCTGATGTGGAACACTAACATTTGAAGTGAGTGTTGAGCTCTTCATCTTAGCGCAGTGAAGAGAAAATGTTGAACGAAGATGAGCATATGTAGGACAGGAAAGTGAACGAAAGAGAGAGTACTTTTAGCATGACTGTTGAAAAGACTGTTTTCCATTTGTTTTCTTTCTACTGACCGTCAAGAGCCATAGGAGCACACTGGTTATGGGATTGTTTTAGTGCTGCTACTTTGAACTCCTATGATCTCAACCTGGAAAAAGGAATCTGCAGCTGAGAATGCATTATTAATGCAACGACGTGTCATTTATATTGCATGTACGCCACACCTTCAAGTACTCATGTGAAATTTTTTCTATAATGAATTTAATCCAACTGTTCTTGATTTTTCAGGTGTTGAAACATACGCACAAGTCAGCATTACCTAAAGTTAATTGAACTCGGAAGCAATTACGCTTTTCTAAAGTTTTGAGCTGGAAGATGGGATTAAACATAATGAAATTGCGGGTCCCATATCGCATAGGAAAGCAGAGGAAGTGCAAGAATCAAAAGACGAAGAACTATAGGAGGATTCAGAAGATGAAGCTGAGGTTGGTGTTAATTTCTCTGTTTGATTTCTCTTCCGCATGGAACAGAACACAAAGATTTTTCAGAAAGTTCACCTATGTAAGTACCTACCAGAAAATGAACATCTGAGGATTGCATAAAATTACCGACTGTTTTCTGGTTAGAAATGCCTTATTTTCTAGTAGTTTTGAGTCATATTAAGTTATTTGCTTCACTCTTAGAAATAGTTCAAGAGAGGATGATACTTCTTATACGTGAGTTTCATATATTTGATAATTGTTTTACGATAATATACATAATATGTAAAGCATGTCATATAATAATTTTGAAAGTGATAAAAATCATCATCATGGTATCAAGTATTAAAAGATATCCTAATTTCTGAAATAATGCTTTCTGTAAAACATAAGATATCTTGAATTATCAAATACTGACTTAAGTTATTTTGTTGAAAAAATACTTAAAAAATTATTATAAAATAAAAAAAAAAATTCTCAAATTAAAATACATACAGTACATCGCACCGGGCCGCAACTAGTTGAATTGAATTGAATTCCTCAGTTTAGCCAAATACTAATTTTTGGTAACTTCTATCTTTTGAAATATTTTAAGTGGTTGGTGAACGTTAAATATGTAAATTAAAATTTTCAAAGTCTTCTGATCTCTTTAACTTAACCCTTCTTGTCATATTTTATGATATTAGAATCTAAATTTTGATAATCATCGACTGTCACATATTATTTTCCGTGGATATGGTAAATATAATTTCATTAATTGAATAATGAATAGCCAAAAATTATACCTATCCATTATATTTATTTTAACCAAATACTATATATATCTATATTGCAATATTGAATTTTATATCTTAAGAAATATATGTTAATTAATTTAGTTGGCAACCATTAAATATAAGTTTAAAGTTTTTAGTAACCTTATAACACATTCAATTATGTCCCTTAATTTATTGCCATATTTGGTGATTTCAAAATTTGAATTTTTTTTCTTTTATTATTGATTATCACATATATATTCTCTAAAAGAAAAAGAGGCTCCCTGGATAAAGACTAGCCAAAAGCTATATCTTATTGTTGGGTATTTTAATAAAGATATAGCGATAACATTATGCATTTACAAATGGCTTTCAAAATTAAATGATACATTTGCTTAGACGACGAATGTGAATGTAATGAAGGAAAATCATGTCTTTCTAGGGATGGCGTGGTGTTAATGTAAAACGTTTTGTATTTTTCCTATGATGCTTTCAATGATTTGTTCCGTTACGATATATTATAAAATTGACCCAATTTGCATTAACATTTATAATCATACAAGCTCACAGAATCCAGTCACAAATTATACTAGAACAAATAAATTTAAGTAATCTCAAAAGGAATCTATGCAATCTCTCATGATTTATTGAAACAAGTAATGTAATCTCTCATTATTTATTACCTCTGACCTGTTTTTCAACAACACAATTCATAAACATACTATAATACAGCACAAATACCTTCACACCCCCATTCACATCCACAGAGCATATTTTTAGCTCCTAAGTCATCGTCCATTCATACATGCACAAGCAAGAAAGAAAAGCCTTGAGAAATGAATCTGCATCAAGTCATGCAAGACATCTTTGGCAACCAATCGGAAGAGGAGACTGATTCGGAAAATGAACCATATCACAAGACTAATTTTTACTCTGTATGAATCTGATTTTTTTATTTTTTTTTCCCGGTTTTAATTTCATCTTTTGTTAAAAATATCTAATTATTTTAGTCACATGGCAATGTAGGTTGGTGAATTTAGATGCAATGACTTAATTTGATGCTAACATCAATCTGCTTTTTCTTGTTAGTCTTTACTTTGAAATTGCAGTGTAAATATAGATTTTTTTTTTAATTATTATTATTATTTTTTTGGCCCTTTTTTTGGCTGATTGACTGATGCAGTGATGATAAAGTGACTATTTTTCAGTAATACTTTCCTACTAAAAAATTAGGCATAAATTATTAGTTAATTTCTACTAATTTCAGAAGACTTAATTATTTTCCCTTGGTTTTGTATTTGCTTTCCTGTTTTTGACTGCACTTGAAAAGGATGGGGGGCTGGAGCCTGAGATTGAAGAAACAGATGAAAATAAAGGAGAGGCAGACGACGCCCAAACAGGTGAACTGAAGGCTGTACGTCATGATCATCTTGGAGGAAGGTTTTGTTTCGAATCCCTCCATCATCTTTCTATATATGTTCTGCATTTTGTGTGTATTCAATTTTCATTTCATTAGGGTATTCCTTTTTTCCTATAGTATTAGGTGTTAGAATATTTTGTTAGGAACTGACAAAACAATCAGAAAAGAAAATAATGGGATTCGGAAACTTACATTTATATGATGCTAAATTCCATGTTATGTTTAGAAACTCTAGGCCTACTAAACGCTATTTGACGCTATATCGGTGTTTAAATTCTATCTTCTGTGGCTACTGTGTAGTGTGAAACGAAATTGTAGAATCCATCTTTTCATCTTTCTTTGCTTGTCTTGATTTTATTAGGTGATGGTTATATCCATTTGTAAATTTTTATTGGTTGATAAGAGATATATTATGTGTGATTTGATAATAATATTTTTTTTTTTTTTTTTTTTAAAGTGACTTGGTGATTGAAGCCAAAGATTGAGTAGACTTTGATCATACATGATGCATCGAAAACCCTGCGTGCATAGTAATATATATGAAAATCGTATTTAAAGGAAATTTTGATAAAACTTGTAAGAGTTCTTTTTTCATTTTACTATGATCTTGTAGTCACTTGCCTTTTTATTGATTAACTTTGTATGCACAGTTGGTATCTCTTTCAAAATATTTGTAAATTTTTACTTATTTGATGTTGCATTTGAATAAATGAGATTGTATCATCAATTTTCTTTGATAGATTATTTGAGAATTTTGAAGTTAGAAGTTATATGTCATTCGTCATTAAGATTTTATAGTCATAGAATAATTGTATCAAAGTTATATGTCATTTGTCATCAAGATTTTTACAATTATAGAATAATTATATCCAAGTTATGTACTTATAAACTTTTTATGATAATTTCGGCATGAATAGTTTTATTTTAGTAGTTATTTTATCAATTGTCTTGCGTCATGATATATTTAGATAACTTTCTAATAGTTCTAATAAATTAGTTTGTTGCATTTTTAGGAAATTAATTTTATGGTTCACTAGACAAATTTGATTAAAACATAATTTTGACGCGCTATTATGGTCAGTGTGTTTTATGTCTATCAGATGTATTTTACACTAGTAGAGTAAGAAACGTTGCACAGAATATTTATGCGCTTAATACTAAATGTGGTCGATACTTTAGCTCATTCTTGTTTATTGCTTTATACAAGAATATTATGTGCAATAGGTAAAGAAGTATTCATCAGGAAAGCTGACAAACAATGCAAATTCTTAAACTCTGTCTTTAAAAAAAGCTCTATGGTCACTAATCTAATTTGTCTTTGTATCAGTGACTTTTAAGTTCTACGGGTCTTCGCATTGTAAGGTGTTCTTGTAGAACCTCTTTATTTTCTTTTTAAATGGTTCAGTTCATTTGTGAGCTACCTTAAATATGTTATTTAGAGAGAATCACATTAGTGAAAACAATGATTGTTGTATGAAGTGGGTATGGTAAACCATCTATATATGAATTTTGCCTTCGTAAATTCTAGAGTATTTTGCGTTGCTTCTAAATATACGAGTTGTCCTTTTCACAGTGTAAATTGAAAGTGATTCTTTATTGGTGTTTTGAAGCTCCTTCGTTGCAACCATTAGATTTGTTCTTAATTTTCTTTTGGATATTTTGTTTAACACCATAGGTCAACCGTGTCTGAGGGATGCAAGGATCAAGATCTATGTAGAGCTATATTCCGCAATATTTTTGGGGACTCGGATGTGGATGATGATTTGGTAAGATGCCAAACGAATTCTTCATGTTTATGTTTTATGGTCTACCAATAATTGGAAATGTGCTCGTAACTACATTTACATTCTTGTGCCCAAGGCACAAATCCTGGACACAATAAATTATGAGAATGATTGAAATCCAAAATTATTGAATCTCATAAAGATACACCATATGCATCTAGAAGTAATAACAAAAGATAAGCACATTTCCCATACTCCTCAAGCTTGTGAATAGATACCAAATTTTCCCAACTTGCTTACAAAGTATAGACTAATGAACACATCTTCAATCTTCACTTTTAAGTGGAGTAAGTAAATAGGATGGATTGTCATTATATACATGTCAATTGCCGTTATATTTTTCTTGTAGTTTTTTATTTCTAATAATTTCAGAAAACATACTCTTTTCCATTGGTTTTACACTCTCATTGCTAGTTTTGACTCCATTTTCAAAAGGATGCGGCGCTTGAGCCTGACAATGAAGGGAAAGTGGAAAGTAAAGCTGATGCAAAAGTCAACTATACAGATGAAAGCTCAAGGTTTTCTTGCCATTGACATTTCAACCTTTTTCCTTGCTTAGTATGTTTTATGTATTGTTGATTATTTTTCTATGCTGCATATTTTGGATAATGCTTTTCTCTTTCGAGTGCTAGACAGTGAAGTCTTTAGAATTTATCACAAAGCTAGGTTAATTTAAGTACTTTTCCATTTTTTAGTTTACTTCCCTTTTAACTTCTCACAATTATGCTCTTTGCTTACTCTTCTATTACACGAAGCATGTAATGAAAGATGTAGATGTAGAATCAATCAATTTCGTTGACAAGAGATATTTTGCGTGTGATTTGACGTTTATGTGGATGGATAAGAAAAGTGGAAACAGTGACACATGGAATGCAGACCCAAAAGTTTCCATGTGTGTTTATTTGTTATAAGAAATCTTTAGTCCTCCACTTATTCACATTTAACATATTTTCGTGTAAACTTGATGCTCTAAATTGACAGTGTTGAACTTTCTATACTACTATAAAAGTGGGGATTTCTAAGGACTTTCTTGAATTTTTTTAACCTATTATAACCTATGTTAGTAACTATGACATAGTTAACTAAGATATAGGATGGTTGGATTTTATAGCTTTTAAAATTTATAGTTTGAAACTCGACTTGGAGAGATTTTCCAACCATTTGATGCGGGTGCATAGATGATTCTATCAGAGAAGTATGGTCAATTCACAATTGACCATTCAATGTGCGGATCTATGATATTATTTTCTAATTCCTTATCAGTTATCCTATTCCTATTACAATCCTAACTAGAAAACATAAAAATATTCATAATTAATTAATGAAATTAAACTATGCATAGATAGAAGTAAGAATGTTGAAACTAAAATTTTTTATAATAAAACTTGTGGCTAAAAAATAGTTAAGAGAATAGAGAAATATTTGTTATTTTCACTGAAGTTTCTTTTTCAAGTTTGTTTTAATTATCTACCTAATAAAATGTAAAGTCTAAAAAAACTTTAAAACAATGGAAGTGTTGTTATACCAAAATAATATCTTTAACCTTTGAAAAAAATATTTAATGTAATCTTAAGAAAATTAAATTTTAAATCTTATGCCATACATTTTTACTGCAAAGTTATTATTGTTTCTTCACGTAATTGTAATTTCAATCTCTTGTTTTTCCTTCAATGTATTGTAATTTCAATATGTTTTACTAGATCATAATTTGTTCACTTGAACTTATATGGTGGAATCTTATGAGATAGTTTTGAATTGATATTGTCAATATGGAAATATTTTATGTTAGTAAATTAAATTAATATAACAAGAAAAATTCAAAATTATTAAAAGGTGTATTTAGAGCTTGAATATAGCATTAGAGAGTGTGTGTGTGTGTGTGTGTATAATTCTTCCCTTTTCATCATTTAATGAATTCGGGAATCATTCAAAACATGTGAAAATTCAGTGATTAATTTGCCATTCATAACATCATGATGTACAGAAGTGATTTATGCTTTTAAAAGCTTTTCTTATGTATTACATGTTTTGTGCTAATGGAAACAATATCTGTATGTTTGTGAATGAATAGAAAAGAGAAACAAAATAAATAAGTCTTTGTAGAGTTTTCTCTACTCTTTATTTATTTTATGTTTTTCTTGACAATATTTGTCATTATGTATCTTTGTTGGAAGAGTGGAGAGAGAAAAAAAGATGTGGAGACGAATATGTAAGTAGATGGATAACATTTTTTTGAATTCCTAAGTAGTACTTGTGAATTGTTATAAAAGCCAAGCAAAAAACTTTTAGAGCAATTGTTTCATGTGGCTTATATTTGTTTGAGATTCGTAAAATATGTGGAATTTATCAATGAGGCGCTTGATTTCTTGTTTCAACTTTATGTTTTTTCAAATTTGTAGTCAATATTAATTTGTGTTAAGTTTATAATAGTAACTTACAATCTAAAGAGTACAAAAAAGTTAAAGAACAAACTGATACAATATTTACTATTTTGTTTATGACTTCAATTCATTTTTGGCATTTTATAACAAGAAAGGTTAGATCAATCAGGCAAGCCAATCCCCTGTTCACACGAAATGGTTGAGGAGCTCATTGAAAAAATGGGCTCGTCATACCTACAAAAAATAAATGGAGGGGATGCCTCAAGAAAAGACCTTCCCCATCTGAAGTAGTTTAAAAAAGAAAATAGAAAATTTAGATAATGATAATTTTAAATATTAAGCAATTGAATTCTCTGAATACTTTTTTTTTCTCTTTTTTTGTTTAGTTATTTGTGTTGATTGATTTTTTTTCCCCCTCCATCCATTGCTTTCAAATGTTCTAAAATTTACTCAATTGGCTTTATATATCATGAAATGAATTCGGCAATATCGTATATTTGAGTACACACATTTTGCAAATAAGATCTTATTAGTAGAAGGACATTCTTTTGATTACGGCAATGGCATTGTTGCATTGAAATCAGGATTAAACAGCAATGAGAATCTAATTAAAAAGTAAAACAGTATGCTTTGTTATAATTTAACGTTAAACGTTTCTTACAGTCATATATCTTTTGCATGCAACACATGTATATAATTTTCTAGTTATTCTAAAACTTTCATCCTGTGATTAGTTGTTTGAGATATGCTAATGTTTTGGATCTGTTGGTTCTCATTTTAGATCTTTTAGAGACTCTAAAGGTGATGTACCCAGGAAGCATGCGGTTGATAATCGCATTAATGAGGAAAATGTTCGAGTAAGATGTTAAAATCACTAATATTTTTTTCTATTGAATGTTAAGAGTAAAATTAGTTTACATACTAAATATTAATTATTTTTACCCTATTACAGAGATCGATAAAGTATAAAGGAAATCATGCTAAACAACTGCTGGTAGGGAATGTCCTACCTGATGAAGTAACATCCCCCACGGTGTTTGAAATTCCTTTCCGCCCTCCTTCAGTTCATCCGGATCAGGTTTATCACATTAAAACTTGATTGAGATAGAGTAGATCTCAATTTTCAACGTCTTTGAGGAAAATATGGAAAGATTACTTTGAAAGAAATTCTAGCATTTTTCCTTCTAAAAACAACAAATAAAGGAGTCCAAATAAGCAGTTTATCTATTACGAACAAATCTCCAAATTATGTTGTCATATATAACGAGCATGTGGTGATATTTTGACTAGATGTGCTAAATTGTGAAGAATGCTATATATGCTAAATGAAGTATTGGGGATATTTAAATAATGATAGTGTTGAGTGTCAGAACATAGGGCAAAGTATTACGTAGGTTTTCAATAATCAATAGTTTCAATTTTTTATTTAAGTTTTTCAATCGTCTGTCTTGGTTGTTCGTTTCCTCCTCATTAGCTTTGAATGTTTAAATATCTACTGTTCAATTAAATTATTAATGATAGAAGGACATTTATGTTGAATATAACTATAGCTTTGTTAAAAGAAAATGCTTTTGAAAGTAAAAAGCAACATGCAGTAGCAATAAGAGTAACACTTAGAAGTGAAATAATTTTGTTCTAAAAATTTTGTATTATGTTTCGTAATTTACTAGCACTACACACACTTATTACTAAGAAAAGGAGAGGTTGATGTAAGGAAATTCTTCTTAATCAAATATCTGTTTCTTGTGCCTCCGTATTGTTATCTTCTCTTCAAGTTGCTTGAAATGGATGGTAACATTCAGTTTATGAATGTCTTTTGTGCAAAACTTCTGTTGATGAGGTGACCTGAAAGGCAGAAATTCGTTAAAATGGAAAATTAATAGGCCATGTTAGTTGTTACTTGAAAACCTGGGGAGAGTATGATATCTAAAATTTCTACAAAAATGTGTTAAGTAACTCTTCTGTTCAGGATTGAGATGTCTTCGACATCCATCAGTCGATATGAGTTTCTGATGAAAAATGGAGATCATAATAATTGGATGGAACTTTGCGTGTGCAAGGTGTGAAGAATCCAGACGACAATGTATTTGGACCAAAAGGATAGCTCTCCATATTTGGGAATATGGATGTTGGTGTCTGGAAATATTCTGTCCACGCGGCTATGAGCATTCGCGAAATTACACTCTTTCTCTAGTCCAATAGTCTTTCAAATTTCATCGTGTTACAAAAAATGCATGCTAACTTATTTTCACCAACGCGAAATTTTGCTGTTTCTTTTCCTATGACAACTAATAATTTGGCAACTTTGCATATATTTTTTCAGATGGCAGCTATCAAACTTTCCAACATACTTGGAATTGGTCCGAAGCCATTGGATTCCAGTACATATGTGGAAGATGAATTTTATAAGACTGATGCATCTGGATCTAAAAAACGTATTCCCCATACTAAAATCATTCGCTGGAGAAAAGTCAAGAGAAGAGATGGAACAACTTTGGTAAGTTACCATATGGAACGTCTACTACCAGTTAATCATGGTTGTGGTCCTGGCAGTTTGAGTCACATTTTGATTGCCACACCCGTAAAGAGCTTGCATATCAAATTACTTCAAACAAATGTATTTTTTCAGGTTGAAAGCAATGCACGCTTCGTAATGTGGTCGGACGGGAGTTTGCAGCTGTTAATTGGAAATCAGGCTTTTGACGTATGTGAGCATGACATACGGGACATTCATTCGCATCTTTTCCTTAGGCGTGCAGAGGTGACTTCTTGAACACTTTTTAGTGACATTATACGTGGGAATTTGAATTCAAGCATGGTGTCGCAAATTTTTTTTGCCTTATTTGATATGTTTCATTCTGATGCAATTATCCCTTTAGCTTAGAAGTTAACTTCTCATATCGTCTGCCAACCATGCAGGGGATCTACCAATCTCATGGAAGAATCTCAAGAAGGTTGAAGGTTGTGCCTTCATCCTTCTCTTCCAATTCGCATCGTTTCTTGACTTCTCTTGCTGATTCAAGGCATAAAAAGGTCAATAAAGTCCAGCAATACATCACTGATGTGGACCCTGAGAGGATGATGGAGCAAATGGATAAGGTATATAACTACTTATGATTCTTGTTTATTTGATATGCAATCCCCATTTACTGGAAATTCGATATAGTTATTTTCTTGTCCTTGTAGGCAGAAAGGGAAATGATGAAAGCTAGTGTAAATCATAATAATAAGAAACGTGTGACCGAAAAGTACAGACATATGGGCCGCAAGGAGCATAAACACATGACTGGTTTTCTTGTTAAGGTAACAATTCTTTCTGCCAAATAGTAAGAACTGTGCTGCATATTTGTCGAAAAGTTCATGAACGCAAAGGAGGTTTACCATTTATACTGCATGACACTTGGTGCCAAAGACGATTTGTTAATATCTTAGTATCAGTGAAAACAGTCTCATACTGTGTGTTCTATCAATATACATACGATTCGAGAATAATATGTATCATTTGATTTTCTAGGATTTCCTAGTATATGCTTCGATGTGGTGTTGGCTCAACTTTTATTAATGTGTTTTGCAGTATTTTCAGTTTTAATCTTTTCAGTGTTCAAATTTATTAAGCCAAGAATTCTTATAAGGTTTAAATGTAGTGTAAATATCTTCATATATCTGTCATCAGCAATTGTCAGTTGAATTAGCATGCAACAATTCTTTACAGTAATGATGAATAATATTCCCTCTTGGCAGCACTTTATAATCTCTGATTTTCGTTTCGAATTTTGAAATGCTTCCCAGGGGCCAACGGAAAAAAGTAAGGAGTCGAGAAGTAAGCAGGACATTGAAGTTGATGAGGGTACACTTTTGAGGACTGCCACCAGACGCCTTATGTATTACAGTGACGACGAATGAAACATGGTTAGTGTGCTACCTATTTGAGTCCTACTTATTTTATTTCTACCATGTGCACTGATCTATGCGTGCTATGAGCAGAAAAATCAGTAATCAGTAGAGCGATGAAGAAGATAAAAGATTATTCGTTTATGCATTAATTATACTATCTGTTTGTGATTCTTGCCTTTTTATCCACTACAACAAAATTCGACTTTTTTTATCAAGCTTTGTAATGAAAAAGCGATAATTTCCATCAAAATAATTAATTTTGGGATAATTACTTTAGCACTACTTACGTTTGATCTAATTACAAAAACACCCCATATAGTTTGGAAAATTACAATAATACTCAATGCCGTTAGTTTAGGTTATGGAAAACTTAACAAGGCCTATGTAACATTTTAATTAGACTTCTTGAGAACTTAAGCATGTTAGATTAAAAGGGTGTTTGGCTAAGGTTTTTTAAAACAATTTTTAAGTTTTTACATTTTATAAAATTTTAGTTAAGTCGTTTGCTGAGTCAAATGTGGACTTTACAGGACTTTGTAATTTTAACAGTTTGCAGAAAGTTCAAATCTCAATCTGCAAGGAGACCTTTCTACCATAAACTTATAACAAGAATGAAGGTGTGAAATCATGGTTCTGAAGTGATGTTGGCACAAAATTACCTTCGCGCATGATTTGTGCTTTAAGTGACCTAATACTCCTAGGAACCTTATAATATTTAATTGACTGTATTGATTTATTTTCATTATTACTCTTTTCTATTTGGGCTTTCAGTGCTTTTTTTTTTTTTTTTTTTTTTTGAGCATTTTCATATTTGAAGTATATTACGATATAGAATTTCTGTTGAGGAAGTGACTATTAATATTTGTTAAAACATATTTTAGCATGTAAATCTATGTTGCAAATTAAGATAGTGAACATTAATTATTGTTAAGACATGTTTGAGCAATTCAGTTATATTTGCAAATTAGGGAAGTGAATATTAATATTTTTTTGATTCAAACCAACCATTTGTTATAATTTAGGAAGTGTATGCCAAATCAACTTTTTTAATGTCCATTGAATTGTGCACTTAGTGGGATAACTATTACAAGTCTAGGAAATCAAACACGCAAATCTATTTTCAAGTTGGAGAAATATTAAGGAATACTCCGACATTCTCTTTGCGGAAGTGTAAATTAAGAAGATGTAAGGTGTTTTAGGTGAACTCAAATCTTTGTAAAATTCTGCAAGAGCTTTTGGTTTTTGAAAATGTGAAAAGTTATAGAGAAAGTTAACGAAAGTCGACAGTGATTAGAAATAAAAGTTTAAAGTATCAAGAAGTTGTAAAAGCTGAGTAAGGTTTGATTTTACCTTTTAACTTTACCTGTTTAATTTTAAAGTATCAAAAGTAAAGATAATATTTTTTAACATTACAAAATAACTTAATTAAAGCTAAAAGTTAAAAAATGCTTTTCTCAAACAATTGCCAATGCCCCCTAATTAATAGTACTTGAATTCAAGATTAGGACAATAAATTCTCAAGTTGATGTTAAAGAAGTTCATATTCGGAAAAAGTAGATCACAAGTGGTGATTCCATCTTCAAGTTATCAAGTGTCACAAATTGTTCAACTTAACATTGTATAGTTTAGTTCAAGATTTAGGAACAAAGCCTAGAATATAACATGGTAAAATTTCGAATCAACTTTAATGGATGGCAATTTAACCTTAACATTTTAAATTTTGCAAGCTAAGAGAAAAATTAGGTTTGTACTTAGACCTTTTGTCAATGAATAAACTCTAATTTGTTACTTTTCTTCTATTTAAATTTCCAATATGAAATTTGTGTAACAATCAAACCAAAAGTGAATCTCAATATTGCTATGGTAATCACCTTTTATCATCGAGATGGATACCATTACACCACATCTCCTTCCACATGGAACTTGTTGATATCAAATATCCAATCAAACCAAAGCATGCTTGCTACATTACTTGCTTATTTATATTTTTTGCCTTTATATTTTTATTTACACATTTAAACATAATCTTTCATTTGTATTATAGTTTCTCAATTTTATGCACTTTATATTTTTATCTACATATTTAGCATAATCTCATATTTTGTTTGTAATTTCTCAATTTTATGCATCTTTACACATGTATTGTTTGTATTTGACTACTATAAGTTTAGATTTGTTAAAATTAAAAAGAGAAAAATAAAAGAAAAGAAAAAGAAAAAACGACTTATAATATTTTTTAATTTGACTGACAAAAGAGAGTTAATAGCACAACCTTAGATCTCATGCAATAGTTTGAAACTCAATATTTTTAAAGGATAATTAATGATCAAAATATCCCTTAAGATTTGAATAAGCGCCATTACGTCCCTACTATTATTTTAGCTGACGGATTATTACAATTTTACTTCTTAAAAATTTTAAAACATTACGAGTAAACCCCCAAACAAGAAGTTATAATTGTAATTATAGGTTAACTCAAGAAATTAATTATAATTATGTGTCAGTTAAATTAACAATAGAGATGTGTGATAATTATCCAAATCTCAACAAGTATTTTAATAATTATGCAGAATACTCGAGAGGTGCAAAGTAATTACCCCAATTTTCAAAAAGTTCCTCCCATCTTTCCCTACGTTGTTTACAAACCCTCATGAAGAATGATGTGGCATAATATGTTTGTTTTTCCATTCATTTACAATTATAAAATGGAAAATCAACATCTATAGGGATCTCAAATAATGGTCCTTCCTTAATTCTTAGTAAAATGTTAAATACATCAGCATTTCACAATCATTAGATAGTAAAATCAGTCATGAAAATAACATGCATAATGCTTCAAAAATCAGCTACTTTTTCAAAGGGCTGATCTCTGCACAATATCTATGAATGACAACTGATAATTTGTTGAAATTTTTACACAGGCTGTCTCTTCAGTTCTACAAAACATTTACAGATAAATACCGAAATATAACAAGCAAAATTTCATTAAAGACTAAATTTTAGCAGAAGAAATGATGGTAAGATAACAAGGTGAATAAAGTATACAAATCTTTTGACAGAAAATTTGATGATATGATAATGAGGACAGCGAAGTACGCATGAAGGTATTAGAGGGGTTATCCAACGCGTTGTAGATTCGCATTGGTGAAGATTCTCCAGAGAAATCCAACTTAGATATATTCAAGAAAGCTGCAGCAATTGACATATTGAACATATATAGACATTGACAAGTGCAGGCGACAAAATTATAGCATATCGTCCAGGAAGGTTGAAATATAGCATATTACCTGGAGTACACTACCAAAATTGACTAATCTGTTGGCGAAACCGTTTTCTCTATGCAATCAGATATAAAATTCAAGCTCACCAGATATGTCTTAGAGACCTCATATGGATGCATCAAAACAAATTAACAGACAAGTTGCCCAGACTGTCTAACATTACGTGTGATTTGCACATGTCACTACATAAAAAGTTGATAAAGAATATTGTGGAGTGCAGAAATAAGTTGGGAAGAAGTTAATGGAACTTTTAAGGGAAAATATAACATCATGTTGCACCAAACTGAAGTTCGTTTCAAATTGCAACACTAATTTGTATGTAAAGAACTTACTTTCTCGTACAAGTTATTAATTGTGTTTTATTCATCATCACTATCATATACCATTTTCATTCGCCGATGTGTAGTAGTTTTCCTACGAGGAGACTCTTCATCAGATTCAATGTCCTTCCTTTTGAGGCTGCCTCGTGAATCCCTAGCCTTCTGCTTGGGCTCCTGGTGAATAATAACATACAAAATGGAATCAAATTTGTCAACAGTTCAATGGTCTGGTATTTTAGCGAGAAATATTGGACAAAATATGAAGTAAAAGAATGAAGCCAGTTCAAAATCCCTTACCTCAGCCTCTTCTTCTGATTCATATGTCTCTTCTTCCTCTCTTTGCTCATGCTCTTCATCCTCTTCCGCATAATCTTGCTCTGCTTCCTCATCCCTTCTATGCGGTGGAGAACCCTCATCTTCTTCCCCTTCAGTTTCATACTCGGACTCATCCCTCTCACTTTCAGAGAAGTCCACAGGTCGTCGAGATGATTTGGCAGCTGGCAATGCTGACTTGCGAGGTATATCCTTTGGCCCCTGAAAGCAAATCACGCAGAAGATACAATAAAGCACATATAACGAATTCCATTAAAGAGACTAAAAAATATAGAGATTGTCAGATAACGGGGCATGCCTTCTTTGCATTAATTATGCGCTTTTCAGCTTGGGCTTCCAGTTCAAGGTCATCCTCGAAGCGACGACGGGCAGCAGAACGTCGAGATTCATAATAATCTTGCTCATCATCCTAATGTAGGAAACATGATAATAAAAAATTACACACATAATACAGAAACTTTCTCTGTGATGGTGAGGGAAGCAGATAAAATATTTTATCTACTTCCCACAAAAAGATGCTTTACTAGTAGTCCAGACACTCCCAGGAAGGAAATCAAAATGAAGAACAAATGAGCCCAATTCTCATCAGTACGGGTCAGCCAAATACCTCTTCAAGTGCATCCTCTAAGAAACCAGGAGAGAGTTGACGCTCCCTGCGGATGGGTTGTGTGTATTTACGATTTACCTTCTCCTTCTTCCGGCTCAGTAGTTCATTAGCTTTAATTGATTGATTAACAGCCTAACAAACAACACAAGATTGTAAGTGAAATTTAATTCACTTGATGACATATAAGAGCTATCTTAAATAGCTAACTGAGCTACCTTCTCTTTTTGTTCCTTCTCCCTCTCAGGGTCAATGTCAGTGATGCAGTTCTTCACTTTGTACACCTTTTTGTGTCTTGAATCAACAAGAGCAGTCAATAAGCGATGAGAATTTGAAGCTAAGGATGAAGGCATAAACCTCATCTTAGTCAAAATTCGCCCCTGAGATTGGAGAATGCCCTGTGAAGAAAATGAAAAAGGTAAACTGCTGCCTGATCTAAATAGAAAATGCACCTGAGAAAGTAAGTTTCATATCTCATATCTGCACCTGTGACGCTTAATGAAGTTCAATGCAAAGCCCCTTTTGTATTACAAACTTAAAACAGATTCTGTTCAAGAGAAGGTAAACTACGCCAACTGTTAAAATCTTACCTTTCCATGTTTGAGAAAAAGGTGTGCCTGTTCATGTTGAGCATCTTGCTTAGATATATCAAGCACTTCATTTCCAATAAGTAACTGTAGGCTGCCATCCGACCACTCCACAAATCGAGCATTGCTTTCAATCTACAAAAACTAGTCAAATTCAACATGAAGTCATAAAAGAAAAATATTGATCCCAAACATATAACAATTTCACCAATGCAATACGGTCCAATTACAGCTAACCAGATGAACAACACAAACTCCTATGCTAAGAAATGAAAACCAGAATGCAAAATTGATCACAATAGAACTAACATATGAGCTAGAAAAATCAGAGGCACTCTGGATCTTAGTAGGATTACTAGACTGGACCAAGCATATAACTCCCATAGAACTGGATTAAGGATGAAAAGAAACGATATTGAACAGGTTCAAATACTTGGAAGGACATAACAAATTGCAGAAATTTTCACACTTTCTGAGCTTAACACTCCAATAATGATCATATTTATTGACATTAGGCAGTCAGCTTGGGGGAATTCAATCAGAAGCTATGACTAACACATGAGATCCAACTTCAACAGTAAACCTACTCAAAAGATTGTAGCAACCAAGAGAAAAATGCATCACCATACAAAAGTGCAATAATAGTAAATAGCCTCGACCAACAGACAAATTTCTAAGAACTTCATGTAAACGTAAGAGCACAAATTTTAACTGGTTGCAATATGAATTAACAACTTCACTTACAGATATTGTGCCATCGGGTTTTTTGACCTTCCTCCACCGAACAACATTGTTCTCCAGTCGTATCCTCTTTTTCGAACCAGACTCATCAGTTACATAAATGTCCTCATCCACATATGTGTGTGGATCGAAAGGTTTAGGATCTATACCCATTATATTAGAAACTTTGATCAAATTCATCTGCAAAGACAGAAAAATCATCATTAAAATTTCTACTATGAGATAACCAATGTTTGTTCTCAAGTTGCATGATGCACCTAACCTTAACATGAATGAATTATTCTAGCAGACAAAGATACTTATTTTGGTATAGCATAAAAAACTACACAGAAATGGATGGTTAAGAACAAAAAGAACAAAATGTTCTGCATAACTCAAGCAAATGCTTTAAATTTATTGCTTAATATTCCTTGTTAGAAAGATATGTTAATATAGCTTGCCTTTCAGCCAGTCATAATTTTGTGTAGAACATAGCAATAAAGCAATTAAAAGCATATGCAACGGATCTCAAGTAAGTTGTATCAAGAAGGGGCAGTCGAAAAGAAACTTGAAGTATATCATGCACAGCTAACCATTTCAATCTTCATTCGTTAAATAATTTCCATTTCTTAACATAATCTCTCACGTAATTCATCTTCTCTATGGTCATATTTGTCCCAGAAGTCCTAAGCTTCTTCCAACATCATTTAATGTTTATTCTCTGTGTTTGTTCTTCTTTGTCAAAATGAAAATTTGAGAAAGAGAATATAAGCTGAAGAATTACTTTCTACCAACCTCAACCAAGATCTGGCCTAATTCATGTGACATTGCATAAATTAGAAACTGTACCCGCTGTTGTAACCATGCAATTTAAGTAAATGGTACAGAGTAACCTATAGGAGCCGCATAAAATTAGATGCTAACAGTATCCTAAAATTGTTTGGTGTATTTTCAGAGAGAAAAGAATTGCTCATAAATTGACCGGAACCTCTTTATATTTTGCCATAATTCGACTGCTATTACGCGGCAACAATGAACTTAATCATGCACGTGACCAAGTGTAACTTTTCAACCAAATAAATTTCAATCAAGAATCACAATAAGCGTAGGGGCTCGAAATGGAAAGAGGACAGAAAACAAACCTTGTTAGATTCAGCTGGCGGAGGGCACAGTGGAATTTCCAACTCCAGCGGGGGGCCAACTGGTTTTTCCTTAGGTTTAGCCTCAATATGCTCATCTTCAGAATAATATGGTGCATCTTCATCAGGTACCATATCCTCCGGCCTCAATTCTTTCTCATAAATTGCCTCTTCGTCCATTGGTGATCGCTGGTGTTGGGGAAGAGTGTGTTAGCATATCTCATGTGTAAACAAAACAAAGTAGAGGCAACAATTCTTAAGCCATTCCAATCAACTACATACGAACATTTTCATCTTCTTCTATCTGATTCTGAACTTCATATTCTGCTTGTTCTTCTTCATCAGAGTCTCCAAAAACATCACGAATCTCAGGAGCTGAGTGCAAAAGCTGATCCTCATCTTTCTCATCAGCACTGGATCTACTGCACCATAAAATCCAGACCATTGAACATTTTGAACTGATATAAATAGTAGGAAAGTAAATAGTAGAAAAGCAGGTCAGCGAAGGAGATAAGAAGGGGTGCACAAGAACCTAGGACTCCTAGCCTGATTCACTTCGTCATCCTCATTAGGAACATATTGGTTTTCCTCAGATCTTTCTGATCCACTGTCAACTACACCACGTCTTCTACTTGTTACAATGCGCTGGTTATATTCCTCCTTATCATCACTCTCTGAGTACCTCTCTTCACTTTCTTCCCTTTGGTCACCTATTTCAACGTCTTGAGAACTTTTCTCTCTTTCACCTTCACTCTCCCCGTGTAAAGGATCAAGATACTGCGGTTCACCCTCACTCTCAAGTTCTGCCTCTCCTTGACCTTCAACTTCACCTTCACCTTCATCTTCCCCTTCTCCTTCGCCCTCGCCCTCGCCTTCGCCCTCTCCTTCTCCTTCTGGTCCTCCATCCCCTTCATCCTAAAAAGTAGGAATCACAATAAGAACAGAGTATAGGGACCCAGGAACAAGTAAGAATGTACATCATAATTTCACATTTTTCCCGTTTTTTTTTTTTTTTTTTTTTTTTTTTTTTGTTTTTCGCTTGCCATGTCATGCACTTTTTTCCGACATTCAAACAAAACCAACGAGCATAGGCAACTCAAAATTTCCATATAACCCCACTTCTAGACATGCATGCTAGTATTCTGAGGAACAGAATGTCAATGTCCTAACTTCTAGTTGTTCTCAACTTTTCTAGTCTCCATTAAAATCTTCTAATTACAAGGTCAAAGATTAGACAGCATTTATAACATATAAAAAGAAATGGCTAATTTCAAACTTCCAAGGTTGCTATCTTTATAAACATAGCAGTAAAAAAATAAAGTACCATCAATTTCATAATACATGCAAAAGCAATTTAAAATGAACTCAATCTTCAGTCTCCACTTAATCTGATTACAGAGAAACCATTCACCAACCCCAAGAACTCTCATTTTTCATAGAGAAAAACGGAACTCCTTGAAAGTCCACATCCACAAATGTGGGCATAAGTATCACCAGGTTCTTCAAAGTTCAAACTATGACTAGAAAGATTGTTCAGAGTTACTTATCCATTCCAGAAGATGTTAAAAGTTGATCTGAATGAACTACATAATCACAAGACAACAACCGATTACATCCACCCATCACAATATGAAAAATCCAGACACAGGACATTGGAAATTTGTACAAAACTTCAGTAGCATCGTGGAAGCACTACTGATCCCATTGACTAAAAATGGCATGAAAAGGCTAGGCAGAAGGTTATCATTCCACAGAGTCCTCCCTAGTATAAGAAACACAATTGAGTGGAAACCATCCCACCTCTGCAGAATTCTAAACAAAGGAGCAGATAAAATTCTCAATTAACACAAAGATACATCTTGTAAACAAACTGCAATGGAGGGAATGAATAGTGTAAAGCTGAATTTTCCAAACAAAATTAATTTAGTTAAGACAAAAAGAGATATGAAAAAATCCCCTGTAGAGACTCAATTGACTAACATAAAGGGAAAACAAAGATCACATAAATTAAATACACACAAGTAAAAATGCCATCACATGCACAATATATACATACCCAGAGTAAACCGAATTGAATCGCGCAAAACCAGAATTCCCAAAAATAAAAAAGAAAAACGAAAAAAAAAAATTCATACGGTAGCATAGTCAGGTTGACGATTGGACTCGTGCTCAGATTCAACCTCCTCTTCCTCTTCCTCTTCCTCCGATTGGTCGCCGAACAAATTCTGCATCATCTGATGCCGCTTCTCTTCTCCCACCATTTTTCTGCGTGTTTTCTGGTGTGTATCAGCGGGTGAGAGAGAGTAATTTGAGGTTACTCAGAAAAGAGCTGTGTCACTGTGTGTTTCTGTGTGTGAATTGGGGTTTTTGCGTGCATCTGACTTGGCTGCTGGATTATATCATGAATGAATAATAGAAACAGTTCAAGAAGGGAAATATTTTCCATTTTGGTTAATTACATTTTAACGCTTTCAAGTATTATGAAATTACCAATTATTATTATTCTTGTGATTTACTTCATAAAATAACCCCATAAATTTATGAAATTATCAAAATAATTGTCATCATCCAATTTTTTGACAGAAAATGATTGCTTCATCCAATTTTTTCAGTAAACTTTTTGTTCCACCCCTGCAATTTGTAATTTTAGAAACTCAAATATCATTTGTAAGTATGAGATTTTCACAAGGTGTTAAAATTCAAGGATTAATTAAACTTATGCCCCTCTAAAATAGTAAAATTATCAACTTCTCCCCTCTTATTTCAAAAATAACCTAAAATGAAATAGTGATTGACCATTTTGACCTCGATTTAATTTTTTAAAAAAATAATTAAATTATTAATTATTAAATGACTACTTTATCCCTGACATCTTGTGATATTTGTATCCAGGAATGGGGGTATCTTTAATATTTCCACAATTGGAAAGGTGCATCATTGTAAACAAGTAGTGTATATGTTCTATTTTGAAAAATACAAGGATTATAAGTCTTATTTATTGGGAGTTGTAAGGAAGATTATTGTTATGTTATAATAATTATTCCTACACAATGTTCGTTATACGTGACAACTCGATTGAGTTGTTTATTACGGAGAATATTTCATTAATAAAAAATAATATTACATTGTTAGCAACACTAGGCTAAATATATTAATTTACAAGCGAACTACAAGTTGGTATGGTATACCTGGGGGTGTCAATTTAGGTGGGTTGAGTGGGTTAGGGTCCCATTGATACCTAGGTATAACAGAAAAAATCTCAATCTGAACTCAACCCGACCTCATACTCAACCGTAACCTGACCCAACTAGGTTCGGGTTAGCCTGAATTTCAATCGAGTCACCCAATAATCCGATTGACCCAACCCTACCTAAAAAACCGAACCCGACCTAAATCATTATATTCATTTTCTCTTCAAGTCCGACCTAATCCGACCCAAATTACACAAAAAATTTACAAAATTTAAGAAATTTACTATCCAATAAATAGCAAACAAACACATTTTAAACCAATAAATTACAATCCAAATTACATATGAATAAACCATGGTATTATGAGTTGAACACAAATATAAATACATAACACAAGAGGAAGAGATTAAAAGTGAAAAGTAAGTTAGGGTTTTATTTTTCAAATCAAAGTATTGGGTGCATCGGGTTGGGTTCGGCTCACTGGTTACTTGATTTCATATTTTGGATTATCGGAGTCAACCTGACCTAATTTTATTTTTTCAGGTCATTAATCGAGTCGACTCAATTCAACCCGAACTCAAAATCCCCAAACCCAAACTTGATTTTTTTTTGGGCAGGTCATGTTCGGGTTAATTTTAACTATACCACTTGATAGCATAGTTAGCAAAATACGGGATGAAAAATTACAGTACCTATTATGTACGAGTATAATACACATTTTTCATAAAAAAATACGTTGAATTATTTGGCAAAAATTACGGATTTGTTTAAATTACGGCATGTAAAAGATACGAGTATATTGTGAATAATGAAAAAAATACAAAATAAAAAATACGGCAAATATAATAAAATATTAACATTTGTTATGCTTCTTCTTACTCATTTTTAGTCTTTTATTAATAAATTTCTCTTACATGAAACATATTTTTCTTTAAAATATATAACTTTGTAAATATAATATATTAATTATATTTTCGTAGTCTTACATAAATAGCAACATGAGAATTAAAATATGAAATTATGAACAACTAATTAGTTAATATAGTTACTATAGAAAAACTCAGTAATATAATTTTTTAAATGAAATACATTAATTAATGCATATTTTTTTAAGTTTTTGAGTGATTGATTGTTTAATTTTAACATATCTAAGTTTGTGGATACTTTAAGAATTGAAAAGTTTGTAATTTTAAAAGTTGAAATAATTAAATAATAGTTGGATAGTTGGTGTGCTTTGAAAATCACAAAAAATCTGTAAATAATCTTAAAATTTTAAAAAATGTATATGTTATGGATACACATGGATATATATGTCTAACATACGTCCATAATATAAAATACGCATATTTTTTTATATCATTGAGTTGAAGATGGGAACAAACCATTTTTTTAAAAAATACGTACGAAAAAATATTATACGCGTGCGATACGCGTTTTTACTAACTATGCTTGATAGTATAATTAGATTTATTCACATTTATTAGTTAAGCCAATATTCCATGTGAAAAATATACTCATAGTCGTTAATCGTTCCCAATTCCCATATGGAGAGATGTCCCAAAATCTTGTAAAAAAACAATAATATTTTTTAGCTTCAAACACCTCTAATAATAAATATATTACAGTTACACTCCCTTCAAATTATAAAATCTTACAAACAGGTTAGGGGGCTAATTAGGAAGTTTACTTAAATTTTTGTTGATGTCAACATTTTCCATCCAAAATCCAACAGAATGAGCAGTTTGGTAAGTATTATATTTTCGGAAGGGAGGTAATGACAATCTTTCTAACAAAAGGGAAGGAGATGATAATTTCACTAATTTAAAAGGGATATAGATGTAATTAACCTACGTTTAATATTATATAATTTGGTTCAAGAATAGAGAGCTAACCTAGAATTTAACATTATAAAACTTCGAATTAATGTTAAAGTGACAATTCAACCTTCAATTTTCACATTCTTCTTTTTCTTCTTCCTTTTTTTTTTTTTTTTTTTGAGAGATTCAATTTTCACATTCTACTCACATCATTTTTCAGTGCATAAAATTAAATTCTAGTTTGTTACTTCTCTTGTATATTGATATCCAAAAATGAGTTGTTCTACAATCAAACTACTGATTAATTCTGCAATATTACTGGTAGCAGCCACCTTATATTGATAATATCATACCACTATATCTTCCATCATATAAAACTTGTGCTTTCGCATTTTTGTCCGGACATTTTAACATAATCTTAAATTTTGATTACAATTTCTCAATTTTATGCATCGTTACAAGTTATTCTGCATATTTAGCATAATCTTACATTTTGTTTATAATTTCTCACTTTTATGTGTTTTTACATGTGTATTTTCAGTATTTCACTACAAGTTTAGGTTTGTCAAAATTTAAATCTGATATGAGTTATAGTATTTTTTGGACTTGGCTACAAGTTCAGAGCATATCACTTTAGATGCCATGCAATAGATTGAAACTTAATCTTTTCAAATGGCTCCTCTCATCTTCCCCTTTGTTGGTTACAAACACTCATGAAGAAGGATGTGGCACAATATGTTCATTTTTTCGTTCATTTGAAACTATAAAATGCCAAAAAATAAATATAAAAATAAATATAAAAATAAATAAATAATCAACAGGGTCTCAAATAATGGTTCTTCACTAATCATATTATCATATCATATTATCATATTATAATATTTAAAATGGAGTCCATCTCATGATTCCATCTCTTTCCTATATGGATCATGAGGTGGACAAGTTAGTTTTTAATTATTCTGCCATGTCAACTTTTTTCCTTATTTATATTGATAATATTCATTATATATATTTTTCCATAATTAAAATAACATAATTGTTTCCAAATATATGTCCCTTAACTCACTCGTATTATTCCTTGTGATTATACATGGTAATAAAAATATATAAATGAATTGAATTATAAAAATGGAAAACATACACTTTTTAAACCCATTGAATTACTCCATTAAATTTGTATTGCACTCAATTCCATAGATGTTTCCATTTTTTTAATTCAAATCATTAGATAAAATTTGAATTGTATGCAATAAGACTCTTACCGGAAATTTGTGCTTAATTATATATGAAATAATTCTCTTACCATAATTATTGAACCAACCAATAATTTCCAGGTTGTTAATTGTGTTAGTAAAATCAAACTTTCTTAAACCAACTTACAACCTCCGATATCAAATACCAATCGGTAAGGTTAAATCCCCAAAAAATTAGCAGCAGTTTAAATATTTTAGTTATGATAACATTTATTATGTTTAGTATTCCAAAAATAAAACTCCATAAACATAATATAAAGACATGGAATCTTCTTTTCTTCTCCACCTCTACACGACCATTCATTAGGTGAGTTATGAAATTTTTCCTATACTATATATGCATTTTGTAATGCTTACACATACTAATATTTTTTATTATATTATGAACCATGCTAATTTATGGGAGAATACTTTACATTTCAATCTTAAGGTATGTTTGTAATCATTTGACAATTTCTACTAATATCACTGTTCCTTTTAATTGTATCTGTTCAATTGTTATTTATGTTATTTCTATAAATTTCTATATATTTTGTCGATTTATTTTTCTTAAATATTGTATTTCATAAACTTCATAGGAATAGAAATATTTGTTTTTGAAGTACTATAACATTAGATGATGTTCAAAACCATTTTATTTTTTGAGAAATTTTTTCTCTTAAGTATTGTGTTCTATAAAAGTACTCTATTTTTACACACTTAATTTATAATTAAAATTGATTTTTTTTTTTTTTTCATTTTTTGACTATCCTGATATATATCATTACTTATAGTTGAAGTTAGTTAGAGGCAAAAAGTACATGTCCATAGTTATTGATATATCATGGCAACTTAACTGCTTGACATTAATAATAAAACTATATATACAAATGATTTCTATTGGCGAAATACTTAAATGTTTTTATACCATTTTCATTAAAGAATATGACTGTTCATAGTATTACTTTAACTGATAATATTATTATGATAATATTTTAATTTTTCGAGAAATTAAAACATTATTTTGAGACAGTAGTACTATGATAATATCTTTTTTCTGTATCGACACATTATTTTGAGAAACTTTTTGGAAAAAAGATTTTACCAATAAACTCATCCAAAAATTTGCACTTTGTTCAATACTTCAATTAATGGGATAAAAGAAAATGATGCCAATCAAATGCATGCTAGCAACGAAATTCCTGAAATAAAAGTGAAATATTCTAATATCACTAATCAAACAAACATACATAGTATAATAATTATTGAAACTAAATATAATCTACTCTAGAATTATGATTGACCATATCATTGCATTACTTGAGATGACATAATGATCTAAAAGTAAGAATATATGATATTAAATCTTAAATTTAATTTTTCTGAAAAAAATGAAATTTAAAAATAAATTCCCGAGCAACACACGGGTTGAAAACTAGTCATTACTAAAATGTAAACTGAAATGCTAATTGCAGAGC
>JACFYI010003618.1:679410-706248 GCA_014898755.1 Handroanthus guayacan | reverse complement strand
TGTTTGTTTGTGTGAGAGGTGTCACTTCGAGGAGTAAGTTGATTGAGTTTTAATTTTATGTAGATGTATGTGGATTAGAGTAGATGAATCTTTAATGAAATTTCATATGTTACCTGTATTTAAGTTGCTTGAGCATATAATATTCTTTATGCAGATGTAAGTGAGGTAGTGTAGAGAAATCTACTTTGGACTCTTTATGTGTTATCCGTTTTTCTCAAGACTTCATTAAATATTTAATTCTTTCTTTATATCTTGTAATATTATTCACAATATTATGATTTATTGTTTGATTGGTAAAATCTTGTTTTTTCTTCCCCTCCCTCTTTCCTGCCTCTTTATCGTTTACTCCCTCTAATCAAATATATGACTCCTCTTTCCTTATTGGGACCTTCCAAAAGGAAACATTTGTTCTTTCCAAAACTGTCCTATCATTTAAAACAATGACGTCAGACCACAACCACCACGAACCGCTACTTGTGAGGCAATAATATAAAGTTATATGAACTTCCACTTTTTGAATTGCTTCTAAAACTCTGTGCCCACTCAAAAAGAATCTAAAATATTGGGACAGAGGGAGTATAACTGAAAAAACAGAGACAGACAACTATGAGGGTACCAAAAACCTTTAAAAGCTGAAAAAAGTTGCAGAAAAGCTGCTCTCTCACCTGTCTAGAGGTTTCTGATGCTAGACCATTGGACAAACTAGTTCCATGCACCAAAAAGAGGCTAAGTCTGTGAATTTATGCAGAATGTGGCTAGTGATGCTAAAAAATTAATCAACTGTCTGGGATAGTCAATTGATTACAGTTAGTTAGCCAGCAAATCAACTGCAATCCTGGGACACTTCTGTTCGTATATGTTAATGAGGATAATATGTGCTATTTAAGTGCTTTATACGAATGATCCTTTCTGTCCATTGGTCTTCTGGTAACCTTTCTAGTTTTAATCATGATTTCACCCCATCTGGGCATGCTATGATAGACTTGCTCCGCTGTTACCCTGGTATATAAGGACACACTACTTTATGTGATCCTTGTAGCTTTATGTTTTTCATATGGATGATTGGTCTTTGTGGCTAGGCTCTAATTCAATTATTTTTCCATCTTACTTGAAGAATAAAGAGTAGTTATTATTGTAGCAGCTAGTAGCTTGTGTACAATTTGCTCATTTTGTTGATAAAGATTCTTAATGGCACTCTTCTTAGAATTTTATGCTGTAGAATTTAGAGAAGGTTGGCTTGCAATTTATGCAAGCAAAGGGAAACTGAATCAGGGGCATATGAGTGTTGATGACCATATTAAGTATTTATGAAAATGAGGACTCCTTCTCACAATTGAACCGTCTTTAGTTTGAAAAGTATGTCCTGCAGTTAATATGCCAAATATATTTAAAATAGCTCCATGATGGGGTAATGTAGCATACAATTTTTCTGTTAAGAGGGAGACTGTTTCAGAGTGTTAGTGTGGAGCTTTCTTTGTCTAATATGTGCGCTATATAGGCATCAAATTTTTCAGCTCTTTCTGCAGATGCACATGGGCATCTGCATGCCAATATGATGCATAGTCTGTGTATGAATGTAGGTTCTTGAGTGAAAGGGAGGCACTTTAGGTATTTCCTGTTGTTTTCTCTTTGAGTTGAGATCATTATTGGTTTGTGTTTGGAAATGCCAAGTTTTCTCTTTGCTTGTTGCCTGTAAGTCTACCATCTGTGCACTATCAGGCATTTCATTTGCATTTATATTAGTTACACCTAACTTTTCATTATTGGCGCATGGTCTTCTTGATTATGTTTATCTTTCTGTAATAACATCTATGCATATACTCTTGTTTGTTTTTGCTCAGGAGGTGGCCCTTCAAGTTAAGAAGCTAGCATAGGATTGGCGGTTAATTTTTAGGAGAATTATGCTGCGGTTGTAATTTTGTTTGTTTTTCAAATATAAGTTGGTTGTGTTGTTGTATAGATGGATAGGAGTGAAATTCTTGTTCCAAATTTAAGTACTTGATTCTTTGTATAGCAAACATAGCAACGGGCCACGACTGATAATTTTGGTGTCAACCATCTATGCCTGGCAACGAAATTGGAGATAGGGTTCACAATTTTTTTGCACAAGACAACTCATTGCAGGGGCAGAATCATTCACAAGTTGCAGAAGGGAACTGGCCAGTACTAAGCAACAATTTTTGGGTTGGCAGCCAAAGACAAGCCGATCTATTGAATTCTAATAACAGAAATTATGATTCACAAAACCCAGGTATCACATGATTGCTTGAGCATCAAATGAAAATATTATACCAGATTGTTTACGTTCTTTGCCGCAGGGCTTCTTGAGCCTCAACTTTGACACACATTAATTAATCATCTGATATTTCTGTTTGCATGAGGAGATGTAGATAGAGGAGAGGCCAGCTATCCCCTTCATGTGACGCATGGCTTGAACTTTTCTCAGTCAAATCTGAGGCCTGATTTTGCTAAGAGTCAGTCTCTAAATGAACAGCCACAGTCGAATGGCTTCATGTATGGAAATCAATTTCACCAGACAAGGCAGAATGAAGGAAGCTTTCTGGCAGTGGATACAGATTCTGATCAGCGTCATTCAATAACCCCCAGAGGCGTGTCTGTCCGTGAATCACAGCAAGGGAATGGCACTGATCATCAAGCAAAAGCTTCATTTAGAGCAGAAACATCTGTATCTCCTGCTGGTTTTGACCTTTTTGGTGGTCAGCAGCAGATGAGCCATCAGCAATCAAGCATACCACAATCCTTGCAACGTCAGCAGTCTGGGATCAATGACAGACAGCAACTGCAACAACAACTTATGATCAGGAAAATGCAAGAGCTTCAAAGTCAGCAACAACTTCAGCAGTTTGATCCAAGACAACAGAAGTTGATTAATCAGGCTCCTCCCTTTGTGAAACAGACATCTGGCAGTCAATCCATATTGGTTAATGGCGCTCCAAATTCTGCCACATTACAGTACCCTTGGACAGCTGATATTGGTACAAGGTGGCCGAATGGGGGTTCTCCAACGATGCAAGGCTCTCCAAGTGGACTTGGTTTTCCACCAAACCATGGCCAGGCACAACGCTTAGTGGATTTGGTCCCACAACAGGTTGATCAATCTCTTTATGGAGTTCCTATTTCTAGTTCAAGGGGTTTACCTCTAAACCAATATTCTCAAATGGTGGTAGATAGATCTTCAATGCCTCAAATGTCAACCTCTAGTAATTTCCTTCAAAGCAGTCAACATAATTTTTTGCCAGATCAGGCAAGTGCGCAGGATGAACCTTCCCATTCTAGGCATAAATTTCAGAATGAAAACTTGTTTGGACTTACTTCTAGGCAACCTTTAAACGCTGAGATGAGAAATATGGGGGGGCTCCAGCAAGTGAGTTCCATTTCAGGAAATGCACCTCAGCAGGACTTCCTGGGTAGGCAGGAGCTAACTCTTCAACCGGAGACCTCACGTGAAAAACCAACTAGGCAAGTCGCATCACCTCAGACTGAAGTAGCCTTAGATCCTACAGAAGAAAAGATTTTATTTGGTTCAGATGATAATATATGGGCTGCCTTTGGCAAGGTACCTAATATGAGTGGAGAAGCTGGTAATTCATTTGATAATGGTGGATTATCGAATGGATTATCTTCTATTCAAAGTGGTAGCTGGAGTGCTCTTATGCAATCAGCTGTTGCTGAAACTTCTAGCAGTGATATGGCTCCACAGGAAGAGTGGAGCAGTCTTATGTTTCACAATCATGTTGGCCCCTCGGGGAGTCAACCCCCTTCAGTGCACAATGACGGTTGTAGACAAGAAACATCTTTGGCCAATGACAATGTGCGAATGCCTGGGGCAATGAGTTCTGGATCTTTTCCCCCTTCTGATGATATCAATACAAATTATGTCATGGGGTTGAATCAACTTGAACAGAAGTTCGAAAATGATCCTGGCCAAAGACCGCAGACTGAGATGCCTCAAAGGTTTTTTCAGTCCTTGGAGGAAGCAGGTAACTGGTCAAACAGCGGTCTACCGCATAAATCAGTTGCTCAAGGGAGTCAGACCTATAGAAATGCCTCACAATATCCTCTTCAGACAGAGAGAAATGCGAGAACAAATTCTCCACCGTGGGTCCCTGGACAGATTGGAACTAGATTACAATCGAATGGTTGGAATGTTCAGGCAGCTATATCACCTGGTGAAGACAGGGTGATGAGCACCCACGAGGCCGAAAAGTCACAGCAAAATTCTCAAAACAGTCAAGTACGGATGATGCAAGGAGAACTGGTTCATGGAAGTTCGTTATGGAAGTCAAATCCTATTCCTAGTTCTGCGATTGAGTTGGGTCATGTAAAATCTAGAGTTGGCAATCTCCAAGCAAACCAGGGTATCTTGAGTTTGAATGGTCCTGCATCTGTAGCTAACTCTTGTAATGTAGGGATAAATGATGAAACCAGTCCATTTGTTCAGAATAATTATTTACTTAATCAGTGGAAAGATGCCCATCCAGCTAGTTCCCAAGGGCGTGAAAGTGTGGGCAGACCACTGAATCAAGTTAATGGCTCGAATATGAATAGCTATGGGAAGGATGAAGTTGCAAGACATGAGATGGAGAATTGTGATGGAAAAGAAAACTCTAATGATAGCCATCGGTCAAACTTATCCCAGCACACTTCTGGTGCCTTCAGAGAAGGTGGATTATCAGATGTGAGTGATTCACGTTCTCTTTCCACTGGTAATCAGAAGTCGATAAATCAGCTTTCAAGGAAAATTTCTGCTCCTCGAAGGTTTCATTATCATCCCATGGGAAATGTGAATGAGGATGTGGAACCTACCTATGGTCAGAAGCAGCCTACCCTTGCACAAGATATGCCCCAGCAGAGTGCCCATTTTGTCCATGCAAAGGTACTTGGTCATGTTCCTAGGAATTCTACAATAATGGAAAAGGTGATTTATGAATATTGCAAACATATATGTGTACAAACTTGACAAACCAGAAATCAAGGTTAAATGTTTTATCTACAGGGGCAATCCTCCGAGCTCCAAAGAGATCCTAAAGGCCCTAATGAGGAGTCACCACGACGAAACCGTTCTGGTCAAGTGGCTAATTCATCCGTCCCCTCTAGTCGATCGATTGATAGATACACTTCACCAAGGTACTTTCAGTATTCATTTTCACTAGCAATATCTCTAGATAAATATCTATCATTCTGCCTAATTATTTTACCTGTCTCTGTTTCCGCCAGTCAAAACATGCTGGAGCTTCTTCACAAGGTCGATCAGTCAAGAAATCATGGTGCTAAGATGCAGTTAAGCTCATCTGAGTGCAATGCATCATCTCAGCTATCTGAAGCAGAAAATTCTGATGGGGTTGGCCGCCTCCAGCGTAGTCAGTCTTCTTTCTCTCCGGGTTTTGGGTTACAGCTGGGTCCTCCTTCTCAAAGGTCACGGGGTCCGGACCATAGATTGTCTTCTCAAAATATTCAAGGAACATTTAATTCCTTGGATTCTGGTAATACTGCTATTGAAATGGGAGATAAGGGCCAGCAAGTGGTTGCCTCGCATTCAGTTCAATCTTTGTCTTCCAGTGAAGCAACCCAGGCCAAGTCCAAATTTAACAGATCTACAATTCTGGGGCATGGGAATGAGAACTCTCTGTATAAGACCACAGGAAATTTTACTTCAGCATTCAGTTCTAGTATTCCATATTCAAGAATTAATGTTCAGAATCAACAAATAACAAGTGGACAAATGTTGATGAATCAGCACGTTGGCTTGTTCACCGGAAATGCTTCCCAGTTTGCAGAAAGAAGATCTGCGGAGACTTTCACACCTGCTGCTTCCAGAAGCTTTCACCAAGATAGTCTTGCTTCGTCTGGGGGAATGTCTCCACAAAATGGTCTAAATGATGTACAGGAAAGAGTTCCAACTGCAACTGTACCAACCAGGGGTTCTGACGGGATTCTTCAGCAATTTGCCATGCCTGGCCTTTCTGGACAGGGAGATTCTGCGGAACTGTTGCACAATGTGCGAACCAATGTTCCTACACATCAACATGATATGGGTTCTCAGTTTCAGCAAGCGTCATCACATATTCCAGAGTCATCCCAGCCAAATATTCTGGAATCAAGTTCTGTTCCTTCAGCACAAGGTCATGTAAAGTCTCATGGACTTGTTGATCGGGGAGGGCAAAGGTTGAAGGAAAGCTCTGGTCAGCTGGTAGCATTGGTAAATACCGACTATGCAAAGATGACAAATTCATTAGGAAAAGCACCCTCCATGAAAAATCACTTAGATGAATCTCCTGCAAGTTCCGCGTCAACACAGAAGGATATTGAAGCCTTTGGTCGATCTCTGAAACCTAGTAGCATATCTCATCAAAACTATTCCTTACAAAACCAAAAGCAGGCCTTGAAGGATGCAGAGATTGATTCGAGTAACAGGGTCTCAAAGAGAATGAAAGGACCGGATAACATTGCAGATGTTCATGAAGCAGCTCCGAAGGGAGGGCAGCAAAATGAACACAATGCTATGGTGGGAGATTCTTTTGGTTCAATCACTGGAGCTCCAACTGAGGATTCTAGAATGCTAAGCTTCTCTAAGTCAGCTGACATCTTGCAGAGAAACGCCTATCACCAGGGCAATGTAGCTTCACAGGATAATTTGGGACTTAGTCCTGATGTTTCGCGGAGCAATTCTAGTACTGATTATACGACTTCAGCTAGAGCTGATCATCCTCAGGTTAGTCCGCAAATGGCACCATCGTGGTTCAATCAGTGTGGAACTTTTAAAAATGGGCTAATGTTACACATGTATGATGTGCCCAAATTCACCTCCTTCAAACCGGGAGAATCATCTGTTACTCTTGGAAAGTCTTCCAATGGTTTGGATATGCCCAATTCCGAGGAGAAAGGAACTGCTGTCCCTGTTGATGCATGTCAAGTGGGTAACAACCAACAACATTGTACACCCACATCGGTGGCCAATGAACATTTCTCTTCTCCGCATTCATCACAACTTAATGCAAGTGGTCAGCATCTGGTGATTTTGAGACCCAAGAAGCGAAAGACTGCTACTTCTGAACCTTGGCATAAGGAAATATTGGAGGGTTCGCAAGATCTTTGGACCCTCAGGTGATTGACTGAGTCCTTTCTTTTTTCCCTCTTCTTCTATTCCTTTCTTTTGGATTGTTTCTTTTCTAGACTCTTGTGCGTAATGATCACTAGAGATAGATGTGGTTACTTGAGTTTAGCATATGGCTGACCTTGTGTGTTACTTTAAAATATATTTTCCTGATCTGCATGAATTTACTGAGTGCAGCATGGCAGAAGCAGAATGGAATAAAGCAGCAAATTGTCTTGCTCAAAAGGTTTGATGGGTTGCTATGCATCTGTTCATTCTATAGACTTTAGTTTCCACATAGTTTTTATTCTTCATTGCCCTGGCGGCAGGTTGAAGATGATGCTGAACTAACGGAAGATGGACCACCAATGCTTAGATCCAGGAGGAGGCTTATTTTTACCACACGTCTTATGCAGCAATTGTTTCGTCCTCTGCCAGCATCTATTCTTTCTGCTGATGCTACTACTGGTTATGAGATTGTGCCTTATGCTGTCTCCAGGATAGAGCTGGGAGATGCTTGCAGCACAGTTTCTCACTCAAGCAATTTGGATGTGCCTTGTGATGGCATGGACCTGTAAGAACAAATTTGGATATTCATGAAATTTCCAAATACCATGTCAAAGCTTTAATCTTTCTGCATTCTTTCTTTTGGTGCCTCTGCCAATTCCATATAACCTGTTCTGTTTTGTTAAATATACTCTAGACCTCTCGCGAAGGGCAAATCATCAGAGAGAAATATTGGTCGGTGTTATGCAAAAGCCACTGAAGAGTTGATGGGAAGAGCTAGGAAGCTAGAAGATGATTTTTTAAGGTAAATCTTTTATGGTGGAACTTATGCTTTACATCAAGTTTAATATAGCATTTTGTGGTTTGCAAGTTGTTTTAGTCGGGATATTCCAAAGAGCGACTTATATCTTTTTGCTGAAACGGTAAACTGGATTTTCTGTCCACCCTTAAGCAGAATGCTTAAGAAATTTCAACAGGCCTCCAGAATAGCTATCTAGGTCTTTTTGATGTATTAGGAAGGCAACTTTTTTGCGAGTTGACAAGTTTTAGGTAGTTTCTTCCATCTCCCATCTAAGTCCCATCATTCATTCTTTCTTTCTCTCTCTTCTTTTTTGTCAAATAGATTTACTTTGTCTCCCATCTTTCAAAGTTACACACTTTTAACTTTTTAACTTTCCAGGAGCTTCCAATAAAATCATAAAACTAGGAAATAAATAGAGGTTTCCTCTAAGAAAATTAGCCGCACATATATTCTATGAAGAATTGCTACGTTTGCTGCAGTGACGTAACTGTAACTCTTTAAGTGGAAATCAGGTGTTGTGGTCTTCATATTTAGTTTCATTTTGAATTTCTATTCAGCAAAGAGATATGCTTCAAGCTAACTGGAAGCAGTTATTTGTGTATAATGTCTCTGTTAAATAATTATCCACGCTGTCACTCTTTGAAGGGAATAAAGTCTTCAGTTCTTATTCATTAGCATAGGCGTATTCAGGTAAGTGAAAATCCAAACTATGAAGTTATTGTGTGAAAACTAAGAATAGGGATCAAGGGTCTTCAAGTAAGTTTCTCCAAGGATGATAAATTTTATCTTCCAAAGGAACTAGGATTTTTCGATTAAGTTTGGGATGATACGGTTTGCTATCTTAGGGCATACCTATAAATTGAGCAACGGACACATTGTACTTAGAATTGACTGACAAATAAGGAGAAAAAATGTGCATAGATCGGGAAAAAGCAAAAACTTATATTTAGTTGGATTGTTTGGTTGCCAGAACTTTTGGATGCTGGGAAATGCAGATAAAATTGACGCAGGATTCAGAGTCGAGAAAAAATGTAAATTGATCCCAACAAATACTCATGTTTATGTGGTTTTTGGCCAAAACTTTCATTGAAAACATGTGTAAATGAAATGGATGTGATGAAATTAATCATGATCTGCCGGCACATTTCAGTTTCCTTGTATGGATTCTTCCGATGCAATGAGTTTGCTACATTAAGCAAGGCTCGAAACTAAATGATCCGCCTCACGAGCTATTCCAGCTACCCTAGGGTGACTGAATGCAAATTCGAATTTATTGAGAATTAGCCTCCCTAAAATCCACTCAAGCCATTCCATAGGTGATTGAATTTCTTTGTGAACATGTGCACTTCTATTCAATTTTTGATATGTCATTATGTTTTTATAAATGGATTTGTAATATAAAAACTAACATTAGTCAATGTATATTGCACCAATTCATTTGCTTGAGCCTATCTATTTGGTCTAAAGCTTCTAGCTACACAAGCCAGGCTTGAGCTTATGGTTAAATATGTAGCTGAGGCCGGGCAGAAATAATTGTCAAATTAAGTTTTAATTAAAGCCTTAAGCTCAATGTATGAAATCCAAGCTTGAGCTCGTTAGTACTCACCTTGATTAGCTTGCTTGTGACTTTATGTTTATGCCTGCGGCATCAAAATGCTTTCGTTTTTTTCTGATGTTGTCTGACTTTCGTAACTTATATTACCTTTCACTTGGTAATAGTGTGGAGTGGGGATGTGCAAGGATATTAGTATGTTCCTGAGGGTGAATTTGGGATAACTTGAAAGAAAGGAAAAACAGTATTAAGAGTTTTTGAGACCTTGTTCTATAAATATTCTTTAGATTGAAATCATCTGATAGGCAGCCGGACAATGTGCCCCTGCTGTTGGTATCATCATAATTATTATTACTTCATGTGGAGCACATCTTAAGCCGCTCCATATTCTGTTGATGTTTGTTGTTTCTTCAGTGATGTTATTTCTTCACACTTGTTTCCATAGTTCTATGCTTTTATGCTTCCTCTTATTTTCTCATTCGTCATCTTTGTTTCTTTTTCTTTTCCTCTTGATTCTTTCTTCACTTATTTTGGATGTGAAGATGTTGACTACCTGTGTGGTTTGCCTTCTATTTTATAGTACTGAAACTTTGTATTGTTGACGCATATCTTGGTTTTTCCCCTCTAATATGGGCATTTGTTTCAATGTTGTAGACTGAACAAGAGTGCATCAATATTGGACTTGAGAGTAGAGTGTCAAGATCTGGAGAAGTTTTCTGTCATCAATCGATTTGCAAGATTCCATGGACGTGGGCAAACTGAGAATGCAGAGACGGCATCAACTAATGTGACTGCAAGCACTCAAAAACCTATGCCACAAAAATATGTAACTGCTGTTCCCATGCCTAGAAGTCTTCCTGATAGGGTACAATGTTTATCACTATAGTAATTAATTGATTGTTCTTTTCCTGGTCTGTGGTCATTGTCTCTGATAGTTTATACACTTGCACCAAGACCAATCAAACCACAGGATTGAATTGCCGATGGACAGCATGCCTCCTTAAATGTGGAGCATGTTTGCTCTTTTCGATTTAGGCCACGGATATCATTCTTGAGAAGTATAAAATTCAGTTCATGTATGTCTCTGAAATTTAAAAATTTGGGCCTTGGGGTTCTCAGCCATTTTTGCTAAAAGCTGGGTAATGCAAGTACCTTCCGTTATTTCATTTCTGTTGGCACTTGGGTAGAGATTTTCCGATGTATAGTTCCCGTATCTTCTTCTCAACTTTTTGGTATTACATGAAGCTTATTTTACTCTCTTCGAATTAATGGGTACTTGTCAGCCGAGATTTGAACATTGTTTAACAAGTTTATAGCTTCTTGTTATGCCCTGCAATCTGCATTTAGGATTCACAACAAAGGCACATGGGTTTCTAGTGTTTTCAGAAGGATGATGCCATTGATCATTCGTGGTGAAGTTTGAGCGATAAACCTATAGGTCTCTTGTTCAAGAAGTTGGTGTTTAATAAAGCCTCATTAGTCACTCAAAGTTATTCCACTAGTATCTGGTTTGCTTGTTTCATGGGACAAGCTACTGGTTTCCTATTTTGTTTCACCTCTGTTTTTACTATTTTGTTTTGACTACTGTTTTTCATTTCTGGAATTCTTCATTACAAATTCTCTGTTCCAATATTATATTTCATGTTATATCCCATGTCACACGTATACAATTGATGCCAAGTATACATTTATGAAACTATTTTATACACTTAGCTGGTGCTGCATGGAATATAAGATGATATTGAATTGAAATAGAGGGAAACTGAATTTGTTAGCTCGTGTGCTTCTTGTTTTGAGAAGAATCTTTTTCCTAGTCAATGGGCAAACAGGGGACCTGTTGAAGGTAAGTTTTTGGTCAAAGTACCTGCTATATCATCATTACAACCACTATCAAATACTGTTGCATTACCGGACAGTCAGACCACTGGTTTCTTGAGACTGGCCTGTCTCATTTCATCATGTTAATGTTATATGTTGGCACCGCCTGATTGTAAATGCAATACCACTATCTTTTGTTTGTGGATACACAGTGCTGTTTGGTTCCATTTGCTGCTCTAATTTCATAACGGCCATGTTTTCTATCTTGCTCATAGTTTAGTGCATTCTTTATTGTTACAATGCGATCGGAAGCACTGGTAGATTATTCTTGGTGGTGTCAATAGGTGGTCTGCATCCTTGGACTGGAAATATGATTATCTCTTCCCTTTCTGTTTGTATGTTTTGTCTTCTGGTTTGTAGTGATGGATTGTCACTTATTACAAGATTGCATCTGTTGATTAACCGGCTTTGAGGTATGGATATTCGAACATTCAGGATGAATTTGGATGTATGCAGTTTCAGGTTATGAGATATTTGAGATTCATCATTTGTGATGGATTCAACAGTCTTTTGAACATTTGGTCTAGGCAGTCTCGACCAGTATGTTCTGCTGTTCAGTCAGTTGCCCACAGTTGCCATATTTTTCTTTTTTCTTAGATGATAATTACACACGATTGTGGGTTTGGGTTCTTATGTAGTGTTGATTCTTTAAGATGGTCTATTTAGGTTGTCTGCTATCCATGTGCATAAGCATTCAGATAACATATGGCATTTGTCAAGCGGTCTCACATTTTGCCTTCTGCCGTAAATCCTTGTTTGCACCCTCGTTCACATTGATATTTGGATCCTTGGAATGTGGCCACAGTTTCCAGCTTTTTTGCTCCGTAGTCAACATTAAGAGGGTGTTTGGTGTTGCTTTTGCTTTGAGAAAAGAAATATTTTCATTTAAAAAAGTTAAGAGCTAATATTAAAGGTTGACAGTATTGCAATTACAAGTCAAAAAATGATAAAAAAGTTTATAGCAGAAAAGTGAAGGTCTGTTCATTTGCATTTTCTAGAAATGATTTTATTTTTTAATTTATTTTGTTTGGCCCCGGGGTTTGGTTTCAAACAAACATTGCTTGCATTTTGGGAAAGTTAATTCAAATTTATTATTGTAAAATACCCCTTTAAATTTGAAGATATTATCGAAAAATATCTTCAGACAAGAAAGTATTACAGTTATATACAAGTAATTTTATACAATTATTATCTCCAAAAGTCTTTATAATTATCATAATATATAAAAAAACAATTTTAAATTATATTTTCTCTTCACTAATAAGACAAAAGATGTCATGATTTTAACATCTATATTAAAAAATGTCTACATAATCAAGCATTATTTTATAACTCAAAGTAACTAATACCCAGCATTCGAAATATAAAGAAACATTCATCCACCAATTCCTAAAACTCATTTTCCCAAACTAATTATTTTCAAGACATGCCAAAATGCCAACACGCGTACTTTTAACTTTTTAAAGTTATAATATTTTAAATTACCATATAGTTCTTAAATATAATATTTCCACAACTTTTACCCACTAATAACTTAAAACAATATGCAAATAAATAAGTTATTTTACCCAATGCTCTTAAAAATACTTTCCAATAGCTAGAAGCTAAAAATTGCTAACGAAACAATACCAAACACCCTTTTAGGAACTTTGCTTGATGATGACATATAAATAAAAAATGCACGAATACAAAGTGCAGTCGAACAACACAACATGGCAGTAATAAGGATATGACAAGACCAACGTGCCACCACACAATGGAATAAACACATGCCAGGACGAAACATAAGCCCTTGAGTTAGCCTTAGACACACATCATACTATGTACTGTTGGTCAGATTGTTAATTTCACTTGATGCATTTTCTTTGCAGTTTCTTGTGGGAAATTGTATTGTTTCACCCAGCAAATCCCGAGTCAAGCTCAATTTCCAGCTGCTGCTTGCTCATCTCTGCTAGAGTTAGACATCAACCCACCTTATTCGTGGTTAAACTCCAGCACTGTGGGGAAGTATGTTAGCACAACTGTGGGGAAGTATGTTAGAGGTGAAATTGCATATTCACCTCATCGACTGCTTGTTTCAAGAAAGTTAAAATGCATCTCCCCTCCGACAGTAGCAAATATGTCATCCACCCTGTAAAAGGAAATACACATAAGAACTTTATGACAAAGAAAGCTTATAAAACAATAGCTTCCATGCTCTTTCTGAACAATGATAAAATCGCTGGCATATCTGAAAAATTACAAAATAGTGTCACAAACTATTTGGTTGAGAGGCATCACTCTCAGGTCCTAGTTCAAACACCAGAATCTCCATCTCCAATGCCTCGTATGAAAGAAATTGCAAATAACAGAAATTTCCACCAAATCATACCAATGACCACAGAGACAAGAAGGGTCTAATCAGTAACATGCATATGGATGATTATGCTAATAAGCTTTGTGGGATAACAGGCAACAGGTCAGGATTAGTCCTTAAGATAGAGAAAGGTTGGGTGGAGCCTGCGAGGACACACAAGGGGGAAAAGTATTCCGATATGAGAAAGAAAAGTTTGCCCGTGAAGGTGGTATCAAGTTGCGTGGATTTTTCACTTGACTGAAAGGAGGTTAGGGCGAACGAGAATTGCATCCAAAACTAGAGATGTCAAAGTGGCCCGAGTCCCAATTTACAAAATATAAGTGGGCTAGTTATAGGCAGGTTTACACTGGGCCCAGAATTGGCCTAGCCCAACCACTAGCCCATTTGAACCAGAACCGGCTTGGCCCGAACCTATAAGTGGTTCGGTTCGGTTTAGCATGGTCAAATTTAACCCAAAAAAAACAAAGAAAAAGCAAAAAAGGGAAAAATTCTAGTGTAAACTTTAAAATATTAATAAATAAACAGTTTGGCCCAACTCCAAATGTTTAAGGCTCACTTGGCCCAGCCAGTTTAGCAGGTGCCCGTATAGGCCTAAACCTATTATTAGGGGGGCCGTTATGGGACCTAGCTTGTGTAAGCTCCAAACTGTTTACGTTCAGGCTAAATTGTTTTAGGACAGAACCGGCCCATTTGACATCTCTAAGGTCCAAAACCCTCCCACATAGAGGTGTAAAAATGGCCTGGCCCAGCCTGCCAAAAAGACCGGCCCAGCCCGGAATCACTTACTGTTCACAGGCGGGCCGGACCGAACCAGCCCTTCTATAGGTTCCATCTGGGCCCAGGACGGGCCCACCTGCTAGCCCGGATAGCCTGGGACCGGCCCGGACCGAGACTGAACCGGATGAACAGCTTAAAATTAAAAAAATAAAAAATAAAAACTAATGAAATAAAATAAAATAAAGTAAAATTTAAAAAAATAAAAGGAAAATGTAAAACTAATGAAATGAAATAAAATAAAATAAAATAATTTTTTTTAATGTTTTTTAAATCATTTAATTTAATTTTAATATTTAAAAAATATTATAGTATATAAAACTTCAAGACGTAATATCATTTAAATGTTTGATGAAAATATTATATTTCTAAAATATACAACTAAAATAATATTTTAAAATATTATATTATGTTAATACTTTAAAAAAAAATTTAAATTACTTTAATTTTCATTATGTTAATAAAATATGTTGTATATAACATTTATGGTAAAACTAATGAAATGAAATAAAATAAAATAAAATAAGGTACTTTTTTTTTAATGTTTGTTAAATTATTTAATTTAATTTTAATATTTGAAAAATATTATACTAAATAATATTTATGGTATTTCTTTTTATATTTTTAAGAGTTATTTGAACTAAATAAATGAAAAATTGCTTATTTTTTTCCTATTTATGACAATTACATCAAGGATTACTTAAGAAAATTAAAAAAGAAAAAGCCCTGCCCATTTAACCCTTTAGCCCCGGCCCATTTAAGGCCTATTTAATTCGGAACCGTTTAGCTCGTTTAGCTTTGAACCGTTTAGGCCTGACCCCATTATTAAAAGGGTCGATTAGGGACCGGGCCTCCCAAAAAAATATTTCAGCCCGCTTAGGTCCGGAACCAGATAAGCCTAGAATCAGTTCGGGCCGGGCTAAACGGTTTCGCGGGACGGGCCGGGCCGGTTTGACACCTCTACTCCCACATGCGGTGGGTTTGGACCTTCATGTCTTGAGTTCCATATCATTTAAACTAAATGGTCCTAGGATTTGGCCACGCATCTCAAACCCTGGTCCCAGGATTTGGCCACGCATCTCAAACTCACATACATCTATTCAAAATGTGTGCATGCATATACTAAGATGTGCATACTACATACAGATTTACATATACAATGTAAACTAAATTAAAAACAATATATTGGTAAATAATCACTTCAAATATACACAGAATTAGAGAATAACGAGTTTATTATTATTATTATTATTATTATTATTATTATTTATTATTATTATTTTATTTTAATTTTCAAGATGAAGCATGCATATTAAGCGTGCAATTTTTCTCTTTGAGATTACATTATTGTCATTACATGTTAGATGGTTATAATGATACTTTTAGTGAAACTATTGCTTTTCTAGAGTGCAAAACAGATCTAACAAGTCTAAGGTCTTGACTTGTTGAGTTAGGTTCCAGGTGGGAAGAATCCAATTCGAGGTGAAGTGGGTTGGGGTTGCATCTTGGGTTTCGTCAACCCCGTTTCAAACCTGCTTCTGCAATCTAACTGTCATTTATTGCCCTTAAGGTTTCCATATTCTATTTCTATTCCAGAGAGCATAAATGTGAGCACTTTCAGCATTGATAGACTCCAATACTTGCAGCAAAGTAGTGTCTCTAGCTTCAGAATCAAGCACATAAAAAGCTTGAAAAAGTTTTGAAGAGATGATTTTACCTGTATCTATCTATGTTCACTTCTGCAAGCCAGGTTGTTAGGTAAACCTGTAGAGAGGGGGAAATAAGTAAATTAAGAAAAAAGTACCAATTTTTTTCCTGTGTTTATTATACAAAGTAGGCATTCACATCACACATGCACGCGTGTGTATATCGATACGTATACATACACATATAAACATAAGGACAAATATATCTCAAGATCCATTTTTCTCAAAAATTACATATATTGAGTCCACAAACTTTTTAAAAGCTCCAAACAGAAATTTGCAATATTATCAGTAATCCAGCAACACAGGATTGTACTTTTTAAGGTTCATTTAGATCTCTTTTATTGATTATATCAGCATTACAGAACAAGTTAACGCACAGTGTGGTAGTTCATATAACTGTACATCCATGCACAACTCACACATTAATAACCACACAAGCGGATACTTGACAAAGAACTTCACGTGCGACTTTAATAAATCAAATACCTGCAAAACATTGCGGTCTTGTTGATGTTTAAATTTGATACTTGTAGTACTAGATTTGCACCTTTCGAGGCATGGAAGTACTGGTTGACAGGTTTCTTTCGAGGACAAGTTCAATAAACTCAGATCATTAAATTCTCCATCATAGAGTTCATCACTCCAATGCAATCTATTGACTTTGGCGACTTTTTCATTACATATAGAAAGAAATTCCATCACAAGCAACCGCTGCAGCACGGTATTTGAGATCAAAAGTTAAGAGATGGATAGATGAGACCTAAGAAATGAAAAGAAAAAAAACTCTTCAAACTGGCCAACCAGATTGAAATTTCACCTTTAAATTCAATTCTGCTATAAACATTCGAACAACCTCCCAAGCTAGTTCTTCTGGAATCATTTTAAATAACTTGTTTAGGACAAAGATATATGAAAAGAAAAAGCAATGAAAGGCCACCAAAATGCCTAGACAAATTGATGTTCAATTTAGTGTTGAAACTTTTTTCCTCGAAAACTTAGCAAAAAAACAAAACAGAAGAGGGCAGTAGCCAGCCAAATAGAACCGAAAATGGAACTATGAACCAAATGTAGTTACTTTGATATACATCAAACATTCAAATAAAATAGGTAGATATGTTGTGCTTAAAAAATGCCATGTGGACTTCACCAAGCAGATATTTATGATTACTTATGGAAGGAAAATTCCCACTAGAAATTAGTTGGCAGTTACAAAATGTCACTTCAGATAAACATTGTCGAGAAAATGATCCTTTTTGGCATGATCCTTAAAGATAAAGTAACAAGGATGCTCTGTCTTTCACACTTCTAAGGGACATAATACGTGGAAGTAAGAGAAAAGGCATCATTTTGACAATAAATATGTAATCACCAATCCGTAGGCAACACAAATATATAAATTCAGATAACATTATCTACACCTGATCCTTATATCCCAATCCTTTGGAATGGTTTTCTCCTCCATTTTTTCTTTAACTCTCCATAAAAGCCAGCACTTTGAACAATAAGGTGCAAGAAATATAAATTTATGGGCTTGGTAAATTTGATGCAGATTGCAGGCTGAAAAACTAAATGATTACTGAAGTTGCAAGGGTGCACATACCAAAAGAAGCAATAGAATGGAACTTGAAAACAGGAATTCCACCGCAGTCACCCTTGTCACTGTCATCTTCTGAGGTAGAAGAGAATTGAGCTAATGGACTATTGCTTGTCCCTTTAAAATAATACCTCATAGATTTACAGGTATTCACCATATCATTCACAAGTGCTACCTGCAATGTTCCATTAATAAATAAATGCACTTAATGCTGATAAGCTGAGGCAAATAATAGCAAACAAAGTCTCTCATAAAGTTCGAAGGAAAAGGTTTGCGAGAAAAATATGCACTAACATGCTCAATCAAGTTATACAATATTGGAGAGTAATAAGCTTTCTATCGTCTTGGATCATTTTAGAATGTTTAGAAAAAAAACATAAGCTGGATATATATTACTTAAAAATTGGATTCAAGTTAGAAGGTATCGGCCCTGAATTGCATGTTGCAGGCACCTGATATTGAACTTGTCACAATGCTGATAGTACCAACAATGGAATATGTACTTGACCTCCTGGGTTACAGGATGCAGATTACCATAAAAAGGATAAAATTTTCTCTTATTCCATCTACTAGTTTAATATGGAAACTTTTTCTCCACAAAGACACATCAATTCATAACCAATGACATACAATAGAATAATTAACATCATTTCATCTTGATATAGATCTGAAGTCATATAAGAGAATTAACAACATCTCATGATAGGATCTACATCTCTATCTTCTAGTACTTTCACACAGACTGAGGCTGAAAAAGGATTCTGTCTTAACAAGCAGTACGAAACTAAATCTAACATTATAAGGATGAAGGTTAAGTTCGTGTACCATTTCCCTGTAAGATGACAATAGCTTAACTCTATAAAGCTCCTGAGGAAAAAAAAAAAAAGTTATGTCACATTTACAAACGTAGACACTCACACAGACAGATGGAGAGAGCAGCTGTCGTTTTATTTTTTTAAAGACTAGACTAACCTCTAGTATAAACCGTCTTATTAATAATTTGAAAGAAAAGAAAGCACACAGAGTTGCATAAGTGAAGCATTTTTCTGACATACGCACCATCAAATCTTTAAATGAACATGGTAAACAACACTGCTTTATTACTCTTGAAAGAGTTACTAAAATAATACTAGTTAAGGTACTTTATTTAACAAATGAGAAGGAAAAACCTAAAACCTGTGCAATGCAGCGACGTTAAAAGCTGCAAGTCAAGTAATACCTCTTCATGATAACTATTACAGCTTTAGGGCATTGCTTGAATGAGTTCTAACATGATGTAATCATAATGCCTTCAGAGCAAGGCCATACTTCTTGGTTCTTTAGCAAACTCCTTTGCTACCTCAAATCAAAACTTTGATATGCTTAATTAAGTTCTTTAGTGATGTTGACTTCAATTGAATTTCAGAACAAAAGATAAGATACATTCCAGTAGGGTTACATATTAACCTTATGAAATGAAGCTGCTTCCATGTCATTCAAGAAATACTTCTAGGTCTAAAGCCATGTTCATTAACGATGAGCGGAGATCCACAAATTGTACAATGCTCAAGAGTAAAGCTTTTAATATATCTGTGTCTGTGGCTGTGTCTGTGTGTATGTGATATTTCATTATGAGAAAAGTTAAGGGTGTGTAAGCATAATTAAACTTAGTGCATCATAAAAGATATTCGTCTCACAGTTTTTAGGTGTCTGTTTATTTGTCAAATCCTTGCTTTTCATTAAGCGCTTTGCCATCAAAATGTTTCAGGTTATGGCAATTAGTAAAAAATCGAAGGACATATGAATCTCCATCCATATCACAGAATTCTAGCAGCAAATCACTCCATAAACTTTGACAACTTAAGCATCCTATAGAACAGTTAAGACTCGCCCATTACAACATTGCCGGAAAATTGTTTCCCACCCCCCTTTGGGTATGTCGACATCAATGACATGTTAAAAGGCATGGTTTCGAATATCTCACAACGAAGTCTAGGCCCAAAGTTGACCCTCTCAAACATGTGAGACAATCTATTTTAAGCTTGGACATCTTAGCACAAACATTGTCTTGTTTTACTCAAAAAATGTGACCTTTCACATTTAGCACATACTTGGATGTGGTGTCATTCACCCAATATGTAACAATGCTGGATGCATAAACCTAGGTATTTGGCAAACATTTAGTCTTGCGCTATGTCATATTCAAAAAAATTCGTATTTCTGAAAACTCTACACTTATGTTATATGAATTTTGGAATGATTTAAGAACAAATAAAACAAGCGGGATGCATAAATTAAATAGATGGGATGCTCTCTAAGTTAATGACCAATGAAGAATTCTGGATAAGTATTCCAAACCTTCATAACAATGTTTGTGTTCAAAACTTTAATGTGTTTAGAGGAACTGGAATGGTATAGCATCCAATGGTAAAACAACCCTTCTATCACGTTGTTTGAAAACTCAAATTTTAGCCAAGCAAATCAAGAGTCACTCTGCCAATTCCCGTACAAACACTAATCATCACTCAAATGATTATAATTCGCCTACCCCAATTGAGCATGCTGCAAACTGGACAAAAGAAAAAGAAAGTGCAAAAGCTGTGATACACACCTGCTGCATGCATAATTTGTAACATGCTTTCTCTCTAATATTGGGCATGTCACTTAAGACACCAAAGTCCATTCCATCCATATACCTGTGAAAACTCAAAAGTCAAGATCTGTCATCAGCCAAAGAGTAACTCATGACATACAATAACCAGTACAAAGATATGCTAAACCATGAGCCGTCCCTCTGTAAATTCTTAGGCGGCTTTTACCCTTCAAGATAAGAGCTCCTTTGTTTTTACGCTTAGGTCATGTGAGATATTCTGATGTTGTATCGCAAAACAGCTATCAAGTGTTATGTGACTTGTGAAAGTCCTTTCTCCTTATTAGCGCATATCAAATTCAATTAAGAACAAATGGAAGCAAAAACTACCTGCTTTAACTACAATTAAAATGCGGCCTCATTCACATTCTTGCAGTGATGCTTCACATGCAACTATGCAAGTATATCTGCATTCTCCATTGTCCCTATGCGTTGTACTAAAGTATGAGCATATACAAGTACAACTACACTTCCAAGGTTGTACCTTTTCTTAATTCTGCACATAGGTAATCATTCCTAGTGTGTAAATACATGCAATCTCGCGTGTGCGTGCGTGAATCATTCAAATAGATAAATTACGCCACAGAATCACACTCAAGTATTAAATGTGCTGTGGTTGTGTGCTTACTTTTGCGAGAGGCAGGAGTTCACGATGGCGGTGGCGTGAGAGCGGGCGGCGGAGGTGGCGGAGCGCCATTCGTGGCGGAGTGAATTGAGCTTGGACCACTGGTTCTTCAGGTTCCGCTGAGCAGCCGGTCTCCACAGCCGCGCAGACGAGGATGAGGACGATGACGTAGAGCATTGGCTTTGTAACCGGGATTCGTTTGGAGGTGTCTTGGGCTCCATTTCCATAGTGCGGGCTCCACAAATTTCCTTTTTAAATTATATTTTATTATATACATACATATATTCAATAAACCCTAAATCCCAGGTCCTAAAAAAGAAAACTCTACGTCCTAATTACTTTAAATAATTAATAATTTTTTTATTTCCGGGGCGGGGGGTGGGGATCCAACTGACAAATTCTCATACTAGTAATTGTGGCACATTTCATGTATATGACCAAATTTTTTAATTTACAAATTAAAAATATTTATATATTTTTAATAATGAAAATATTTTTTAATTGTTAAATACTATTATTTGATTTTATTATGTAGAATAATATTATTAGAAAATAAATTTGAAAACACAAAAGTTAAAAAGAAAAGAATGATATAAAAAAATAAATATTAAAAAAGAGAAATTCAAAAAATATCTGGCTTTTAATTTTTATAATTGCTTTAATATTATTTTTTGTTATAAGATTATTTTTGTATATTTAGCATTATGAGGAAAAGAAAAAAGTTAGAGAAACTAACTTTGGCCTTTTTGTTTTATATATAGTATAGATATGAAATGGATAAATTGTGTCACGGGTCCAATTCACCTCTGGATAGAATCCTATTCTAATATTACTTTGTATTGAGTTTAATTCGTCTCTAGAAAATTAATTACTAAGAAGGAAGAACGCCTCGTAACGCTTCAAGGATTCATCCCTAGTTGATTTGGCAGAATAGAGAGGGTTACACGGTGCCATTTTAAGTGAAGTTATTTAAAGAAAATTCTTTATTTTAGAATTTTTTCTTGCAAAAATCATTATTTTAGAATATAATAATGTGAAAACTATGTTTGATTGTGTAACAATGATAATTTGATTTAATAAATTAAATTTGACCTATTATTACGCGGAAATGTCATATCTATATTTTGGAAAATATATTTTCCCTACACAACTTCATTTTTGAACATTTAGAAAATAATTTAAAATTTTTTAAGCATATTTCCACTTTATGTTTCTTAAAATGAATCAATGAATTACTTTGATTTATTATACGTATTTAATTAACACCAGTAAATATGGCTCAGTCAATGGTATGATAACTTCTTTTGTAATAAGTTTAAAATTTTTACATATATGTAGGTAAAATTATGTTTTATAATTATAAAAATATTTTTACTTGAATTCAGATATAAAATGATATGATTCAGAAATGAAAATGAATAGAATGAAAAGAAGCCAGCATAAAATTAGATGCTAACAGCATCCTAAAATTGTTTGGTGTATTTTCAGAGAGAAAAGAATTGCTCATAAATTGACTTGAACCTATTTATAATTTGCCTAACTCTGACTGCTAATTGGCGGCAACAATGAACTTATTCATTCACATTAACCAAGGGTAACTTTTCAACCAAATAAATTTCAATCAAGAACCACAATAAGCAAAGGGGATTCAAATGAAAAGAGGACAGAAAACAAACCTTGTTAGATTCAGCTGGTGGAGGGCACAGTGCAATTTCCAACTCCAGTGGGGGGCCAACTGGTTTTTCCTTGGGTTTAGCCTCAATATGCTCATCTTCAGAATAATATGGTGCTTCTTCATCAGGTATCATATCCTCCGGCCTCAATTCTTTCTCATAATTTGCCTCTTCGTCCATTGGTGATCGCTGGTGTTGAGGAACAGTATGTTAGCATATTTTAAGTGTAAACAAAACAAAGCAGAGGCAACCATTCTTAAGCTATTCCTATCAACATCATACGACATTTGAAATATCGGCTTCAAGCTTTCCCTTACAACTAGTTGGTCCAATTCTTAAATAGGTTAATGACTACATATCCTAACCATAGGTGCACAGAAACCATGAAAACAGTTGCATCATGTCCCCGTAACAGGCATATCATTTTGATGTAAATTATATTAACCTCTAATCTCTTGAGGCATAGGGGATGGAAGGAGATAAGTTCGTAACAAAATTACAACTGCAGCATAATTCTCCTAAAAATTAATCGCCAATCCTATGCTACCTTCTTAACCTGAAGGGCCACCTCCTCAGCAAAAACAAACAAGAGTATATGTATAGATGTTATTACAGAAAGATAAACATAATCAAGAAGACTATGCGCCAATAATGAAAAGTTAGGTGTAACTAATATAAATGCAAATGAAATACCAGATGGTGCACAGATGGTAGACTTACGGGCAACAAGCAAAAAGAAAACTTGGCATTTCCAAACACAAACCAACAACGATCTCAACTCAAAGAGAAAACAATAGGAAATACCTAAAGTGCCTCACTTTCACTCAAGAACCTGCATTCATATACAGACTACGCATTATATTGGCATGCGATATCCATGTGCATCTGCAGAAAGAGCTGAAAAATCTGATGCCTATATAGCGCACATATTAGACAAAGAAAGCTTTACACTAACACTCTGAAACAGTCTCCCTTAACAGAAAAATTGTATGCTACATTACCCCATCATGGAGCTATTTTAAATGTATTTGGCATATTAACTGCGGGACATATTTTTCAAACTAAAGACGGTTCAATTGTGAGAAGGAGTCCTCATTTTCATAAATACTTGATATGGTCATCAACACTTATATGCCCCTGATTCAGTTTCCCTTTGCTTGCATAAATTGCAAGCCAACCTTTTCTAAATTCTACAGTATTAAATTCTAAGAAGAGTGCCATTAAGAATTTATCAACAAAATAAGCACATTGTACACAAGCTACTAGCTACTACAATAATAACTACTTTTTATTCTTCAAGTAAGATGGAAAAATAATTGAATTAGAGCCTAGCCACAAAGACCAATCATCCATATGAAAAAAATAAAGCTACAAGGATCACATGAAGTAGTGTGTCATTATATGCCAGGGTAACAGCACAGCAAGTCTATCATAGTATGCCCAAATGTAAGGAACAAACTATACTCAATATCTAAATGTAAGATTTGAAATTCAGAAGCTAGTAGTACTTATTTTTCAAGCCACAAAATGATAAGTTGATATTCATCACAATTAGAGACCATAAACTAAATGGAGCAACTCAAAAAAATTAACAGACTATTAAATAGGATCGTATAGTCAGATGCAGTGGAAATAGCTTAGTCTTCGGAGGACTTCCTCATTTACAAAGTAAGTGGCTTATTCCATACTGCTTTTTCATAAAAGGTAGAAACGAGCTTAGGTCAAGTTACCACAATTGACACCAAGATTACTGAAATCCTGCTGAACCTATTCCTCAAGTTATCCTTTGAAAAGAATAGAGATTACTAAATGCCAAACGTTTCAAACAATACCACTACAACCACTGCAAAAGCAGATACTCGATTAATGTAAATTCTTGAAAGACACTGCATCTATAGGTCACTGCCAATGACCATCGCAGTTTGCTAATATGTTGGAAGGAAGACACCAGGGCACCAGATGTCGAAGGATCCTGCAGAAACCTAGTGTCTGAGTTTCCAAAGCACCAAAGCCACTTCCAAGATTGGAATTATAAGATAACAATATAACATTACTTATTTCTACCATTATTATGCTTGAAAAGCCTGCTTTCAGGCAGACTGTGAGTTTGAATGTGTTATTATCAAACTATAAATGCTTCCAAAAAGAAAACATTCATAAATTTACTCAAAGATGATGCAGTAATGTACTCAAATATTTTTTTGTTTCTGCATTACTTGCTTTCTTCCAGCATTCAACTAAAATTAACTCATAAAACAGAATATTCCTTCAAGTAGTAGTTTGACTAGCATATGATGAAAGCAAATACTCTACTAGGCAATCAACAATTGGCAATCCAACCCTTCCAAGTAGAATTTTGTGTCATATACAATACTAGAGCTCAAGCAACAGAGTCTGATGGCAGACACAGGATAATGTGAACCAACCACACAAATTCTCCCAATGCTGCACCGTACAAAAAAATCATTCACTTTAACATAGTTTAACAGTAATGTCACTGTATTTATCAATAACATTCTTATTAGAGAAATCCCATTGTTCCAGATTCAGCAATTATCGAGTTCTTTACTTCTTTTACTGCTTAAATCAGCCACACTTTTCCTTATCAAGAACGCAACAACAAGAAATCGGCTCAATTACAAACAAATGGCAAACAAGCACACATCAAGACAAGGCATCCGCTGCCAGGTAACTAAACTAAATTAAATAAAAAGAAAAAAAAAGAAAGGAAAAAGGAGAAACATGAGAATCAACAAATTTCTACAAACTAATCCATCAAATTAAGCATCGAATTACGCTTTCACAAAATAAAACATAAATATATACATATTACTCGGAATCAAATAAGATCTCAAACAAGAATATATCGAAACTAATACCTTTAGACGCAGATGATTGGCCGTAGGCAGAGGAAAAGTTGAAGTGGCAGTGACGAGCCGAAAGCAGTGTGCAAAAAGGCAAAAAGAGAGGAGGTTTAGGTTTATATATTTGTACAGATTAGATGACTAAAGTTGAGAGGGAGAGGTTTTTTTTGAATAAATAAATAAACCCATTAGAGAAAATTTCTGTTGGCAAGGCCCCCGCCATGTCCAACTGCCCTAAACCTAAGCCCTTTTGGTCCAAATGGGTTGGACAGTTGGACTCAAAAATCATGCTACTATGGTGATAGTCGATCCTATTCAAATTCTATTACCAATTTTTCATACTGTCATCGGCTTGAATTTGGATCAAATTATCACAATTTTAAATATGAAATTTTAGTGAATTGGATGGCTTAATTTGCGCTTGGGGGCCTATGAAGGATCTCGTAATGTTATTTTGAATTTTTAATTTTTAATGAATCGCATGGCTTAATTTGTTGGGGGACCTATGGAGATGCTCGTGTGTGACTTAGTACCACAAAATTTCAACAAATTTTTGAAAAACATATGGGCAGTTTTGCAAAAATAAAAAATGTTAAGGAAACTTTCAAACAATTTTTTCAAGTTATAATTATCAAAATACAAAGATATGTGATCGTTTTCTAAATTATCAATTTTTTACTAAATTTAGCCTATGAATGTTTGTCATAGTTGTAAGATGGTGTTTCATAATCCAGAGTAATGAGTTTGAATTCCTTCGATGGCCTGTGCTTTTTTTTTTTAATTATTATATGATAACTTTGATTCTACGATATAGTAACCTGAAATATTTTTCTTCTGCTTATTACTATATTTGATCTTTGAATGTATTCAAATTTTTATAATATTGATGTATTAATTGAAAGCAATAGTTCAGGTATCAAAAAAGTTACTAAATTTATAAAGAGAGAATTGAAAACAAAAAATAAAATTGAACCCTACTGGCTCAAATTCACACTCATATGTTGCCTTCAATTTTTTATTTTTTTATTTTTATTTGAATCCTTGTTCGCCACTCATTCATCTAGTAAGTTTAATTAATATGTTTTGTTCGTTTTGAGTTGATTGAAATTTTCAAATCTTCATTGTTATATTTAGGGGTTTGTGTTTTGTGAATATCTCATTAAATTGAATGTGATTTTGTTTTTATCTAGGTTGTTAATTTCAATTAACAGAATTTTATGATTTGAACTTCGAAATTTTGTTTTTTATCAAAAAAAAAAAAA
>JACFYI010003618.1:659871-673303 GCA_014898755.1 Handroanthus guayacan | reverse complement strand
GTAATGGACCGATTGATAGGATTGTTGGTGTTAGATTATGGGATAAAGGGTGAAGTTCACGGAACCAGTTGCAAAGAATCCAATCTGCATTGATCATGTGATGGCTGACAACTTTTATAACGTGGAATATTGATGTTTGTACGTTCGTGTCACTTGGAAAGTGCCACATTAAATCAGTTGGAGCCATGGGTGGTAGGTTCGGCAGCAGGTTGATCTTCTCATTCTTTAATGGAGTCCCTGCAAAGAACAAGAATTCAAGATTTAAGTTTTTAGAGGTTTGTCTTCAACAGATTGTTGCACTTTCACGAGGTTCAAATGGACCGATCTCGATTAGAATTGCCCATGACCATACATAGAGGGTATTTGGATGAGGTTTTAAGCTCTTCAAAACATGTTATAAGATATTTAAGTGCTCATCAGATATCATATCAAACTCCAAAACTATTTTATAAGATATGGTAACATATAAGATGTTTTGAATAATTTTGGAGCGTGTTTGCCTATGCTTATAATTATAAGCTCCTACACAATAAAATATTATGGAACTTATAAGATATTAGATTTTACTTTAAAAATAAACGTATGAAGGGTTTGAATAAAACAAGATATCTGTAATGCTGATTTTAATTTGTAGTTGAGTGTGGTCATTAAAGTGAAGGGAGTTTGTTAAGATTTAAAAAATGAAAGAACTTACATGATCCTAACATCTTATTTTGGGAACTAATAAATCCTTCCTTAGTAGTATTTAATCTCGTACGCTCTTAAAAACCTTATAACATCTGTTTTAAAGTGTTTATAAACTCACCTAAACACCCTCATAGAATGTAGCAAAATGGTGTCGTTATGGTGGCTTACCATCATTGTCGATGAATTTAGACTCAATAAGTTGTGGAATCTTGAGCCCTAAAGCCAAACATCCAGGACTAGAGCACCAAACTACTGCAATTTTCAACCCCATCTTCTTAGGTATATCCAACATCCAAGCCAATGGTGAATCTAGTATAACACCACTTATCCTATCACCGATCTGGGGTGATTGATTACTTTTCTCTAGCAAATCCTTTAGATAACCAGGCATCACTCTTTGAACACTCTCATGCAACTCCTTCTGATCTTTCCAGCCACTTTTAAGCTCCAAATCATCAAGAATTGAGATTATTCGAATCCCATTATTCGAACTCTCACATTCAGTCATCGATGAAGTTGTAAGGGCACGTTTGGTGAGGAATGTGACCTTAGTCCCAAATTTGTTGATTTGATGTGAAAGTTTCATAAGGGGTGCTGCGTGGCCTTGTAAAGGGCAGGCCACAACCAAAATATGGCCATTTGGGATTTGAGAGTTATGGTGAATTTGGTTCACTTTGTTACCCTGATGGAAACCATAAAGATATTCTTTTAATGGAATGAAATGTTTGCAGATATATATTTGGCTACAAATAGGATCATGCTTTTTGTCCAGCCAGTTTTCAATTTTGTTCTGTTTGTCATGCTTTCTGCTCTATGCTTACAAACTCATCATTTTCGGGGAGTATTTGGTTTGAGTTTTCCCTGTTTGATGGGAAGGAAAAGGATCATGATCAAAGAGGATAATTACCTCTAACACCTCATGAAATTTGGACTAATTATAGAAATGGTCCATGTAGCTTGGAAACTTACAATAATATTACGTCATCGTTGGTTTAAGTGGGGAAAAACTTAACGGAGCCTGTAACTTACAATTAGAGCCCCCTGAAAACTTAAGCATTTTAATTAAGAGGAGGTCTAATTGTAATGTTTTACTCAATATCTTAGATTTTTAAAGCGTTTAATTGTAATATTAAAAAGGCTTGATTAATTTTTTGATCATTGAACTAATAATAAAGGTGTTATTGTAATTTCCAAAACCACACCAGATGTTCATGCAATTAGATCGAACATGGGGGAAGGGGGTAATTATCCCTAATTAAAAACCCAATTTTGGGGAGAAGCCAAGAACAATGAGCGAATGCAGTACACATTTTCCACATTAGACAGAAAGAATAACATTTCAGAAAATAAGACAATTGCAGTTCAGAGCTTCAAAATGCTTTTGAGATAAAAAGAATCACTTGTGGATTCCAACTTAGAAGCAAAACAATGTATATATATATATATACATGCGCGCGCGAAAGTTTCACTACTAAAGACTGTGAAATGCTAAATAAGAGCATCCACTTTTGACGGCAATTACATAGGAGATTCATCCTATATCATCTTGCTTTCAAGAGAATTAAATTTGCAGTAAATAATACTTGAGAATCACACAAACAATGTAACTACATCAGAACAAAATGTATTGCAACAGAAGCAATTTCATCAAGGGAAAAAAGGGAAACAAGAACAATATCTGAAGTATACATACATTACTTTCGCGTTCCACCATAGACTTGCCAAAATCAAGATGCACTTGTTCATGTGTCGAACTTACTAAAATTTAAGTCCTCTGACTTGGGAAGTTCTACACTTTGTTTACAATCCTGTCAGAAATGAATTAGTTGGGCTTCCGTATATAATCAGTGCCATTTTCAGTGTAGTGATTGACAACAAATGTCGTGCTGGACCATTGAAGTCGAATTCATGAATAAGTATCCCTTCTTCAATCAAGATTACCTTCTCTTTTTAGCAGGCAACAAACGCTGCTGGTTTTTAGATGAAAGAGCCAAAAGAGCTCCAAGCCCGGCAGCCATTCCAACTCCAATAATGAGAGAAGGCAAATGAATAATGGATTGCTTTTTGTTATGCATAATATCCCACTGCAACTTGACATCATCAGGGTGCCATAAACTCAAATGCAGTGCCAATGTCATTCTGAGATCAAGATCGCCTGATACTTGAAGTACAGTTAAACACACAGGACAAGAAACTTTTGAACATTTTTTATCCTTCACTGTAGTGACTCTCTCTGCAACAGCTATAGCTTTGTCCCTCAAAGATGTCTGAGTAGTCGGAGAAAACTGGAGAACAATTGATTCAATATGTAAATACATCTCGAATGGTATTTTCATGCAACAAAAGAAGTGATGGCTTTTTTACCTTACTGTCACCATTAATTAAAGGATGAACAACTCAGAAAAAGGATAAAGCATACCATCATCAAATTACAAATCCGCAACCAAGCTTCTCTCAGAAAACTCCTCATTTGCCCAAGTAGTTCGTCCACCTGCCAGAAGATCATAAACTAAATCATAAAGAACAAACATAATCAATATTTAAATGTAAGATTTGAAATTCAGAAGCTAGTATTACTTATTTTTTAATCCACAAAATGATAAGTTGATATTCATCACAATTACAGACCATAAACTAAATGGAGCAACTCAAAAAAATTAACAGACTATCAAATAGGATCGTATAGTCAGATGCAGTGGAAATAGCTTAGTCTTCGGAGGACTTCCTCATTTACAAAGTAAGTGGCTTATTCCATACTGCTTTTTCATAAAAGGTAGAAACGAGCTTAGGTCAAGTTACTACAATTGACACCAAAATTACTGAAATTCTGCTGAAGCCTATTCCTCAAGTTATCCTTTGAAAAGAATAGAGATTACTAAATGCCAAACGTTTCAAACAATAACACTGCAACCACTGCAAAAGCAGATACTCGATTAATGTAATTCTTGAAAGACACTGCATCTATGGGTCACTGCCAACGACCATTGCAGTTTCCTAATATGTTGGAAGGAAGATACCAGGGCACCAGATGCTGAAGGATCCTGCAGAAACCTAGTGTCTTAGTTTCCAAAGCACCAAAGCCACTTCCAAGATTGGAATCATAAGATAACAATATAACATTACTTGTTTCTGCCATTATTACGCTTGAAAAGCCTGCTTTCGGGCAGACTGTGAGTTGGAATGTGCTATTATCAAACTATAAATGCTTCCAAAAAGAAAACATTCGTAAATTTACTCAAAGATGATGCAGTAATGTACTCAAATAGGTTTTTGTTTCTGCATTACTTGCTTTCTTCCAGTATTCAACTAAAATTAACTCATAAAACAGAATATTCCTTTAAGTAGTAGTTTGACTAGCATATGATGAAAGCAATTACTCTTCTAGGCAATCAACAATTGGCAATCCAACCCTTCCAAGTAGAATTTTGTGTCATATACAATCCTAGAGCTCAAGCAACAGAGTCTGATCGCATACACAGAATCAAATAAGTAAATAGTTGTAATGTGAACCAACCACACAAATTCTCCCAATGCTGCACCGTATAAAAGTCTAAACAAACAAAATCATTCACTTTAACATAGTTAACAGTAATGTCACTGTATTTATCGATAACATTCTTATTAGAGAAATCCCATTGTTCCAGACTCAATAATTTTCGAGTTCTTTACTTCTTTTTACTGCTTAAAATCAAAATTCAGCCACACTTTTCCGTACCAAGAACGCAACAACAAGAAATCGGCTCAATTACAAACAAACGGCAAACAAACACACATCAAGTCAATGCATCCGCTGCCAGGTAACTAAACTAAATTAAATAAAAAAATGGAAAAAGAAGAAACATGAGAATCAACAAATTTCTACAAACTAATCCATCAAATTAAGCATCGAATTATGCTTTCACAAAATAAAACATAAATACATACGTATTACTCGGAATCAAATAAGATCTCGAACAAGAATACGTCAAAACTAATACCTTTAGAGGCAGATGCTTGAATGTAGGGAGGGGAAAAGTTAAAGTTGCAGCGACGAGCCGAAAGCAGTGTGAAAAAAAAGTGAAAGAGAGGAGGTTTGGGTTTATATACATATGTACACAGATTAGATGACTAAAGTTGAGAGGGAGAGGTTTTATTGAATAAATAAATAAACCCATTGGAGAAAATTTCTGTTGGCAAGGTCCCCGCCAGGTTGAACTGCTCTAAACCTAATCCCTTTTGGTCCAGATGGGTTGGATAGTTGGACTCAAAAATCATGCTACTTTGGTGATAATCGATCTTATTCAAATTCTATGACGAACTTTTCATAATTTAATCAGATGAGTGTACTGTCAAAGGGTTGAATTTGGATCAAATTATCACGATTTTGAATATGAAATTTTAATGAATTGGATGGCTTAATTTGCACTTGGGGGATTATGAAGGATCTCGTGGTGTTACATTGAATTTGACTTTTTAATGAATCGCATGGCTTAACTTGTTGGATCGGAGGACCTATGAAGATTCACGTGCGTGACTAAATACCACAGAATTTCAACAAATTTTTGAAAAAATATATGGGCAGTTTTGCAAAAATAAAAAATGTTACGAAAAATTTTAAACAATTTTTTCAAGTTATAATTATCAAAATACAAAGACACGGGGTCGTTTTATGAATTATCAAATTTTCACTAAATTTAGCCCATGAATGTTTGTCATTGTTGTAAGATGGTGTTTCATAACTCTAAGTAACGAGTTTGAATTCCTTCGATGGCCTGTGTTCTTTTTTTCTTTATCACGTGATAACTTTGATTTCACTGTAAAGTAATTTAAAGGATTTTTCTTATACTTATTACTATATTTGATCTTTCAATGTATTGAAACTTTTGTAATATTAAAATATTAATTGAAAGTAATCTTTCGGTTATCAAAAAAGTTACTAAATTTATAAAGAGAGAACAAAAAATAAAATTGAACCCTACTGGCTCAAATTCACACTCATATTTTGCCTTCATTTTTTTTTATTATTTTTTATCTTGTGAATTCTAGTTCACCACGTAAGTTTAATTAATATGTTCTGTTTGTTTTGAGTTGATTTAAGTTTTAAAATCTTGATTGTTATATTTAGGGGTCTGTGTTTCGTGAATATCTCATTAAATTGACTGTAACTTTGTTTTTGAGGGTGAATGTGATTTTGTTAGGTATTAAAATTTTGCATCCCTAGTCAAATGTTGACACTTGAAACACCACAATTAATTAATCTAGGTATGTTAATTTCAATTAACAAAACTTTATGATTTGAACTTCGAAGTTTTATCGATGATCAACCCTCGTACAGTACTTTTAACAAATAAAAATGATTTTTTTTCCATAAACTCCTTTGTAACATATTCCATGTAATAGTTTTATGTAACTGGTGCTAATTTTAGTACACTTGTGCATTTCTTGAAATTCTATTTGACACTCATAATTAAATATGATCCATTTGAAAATTTTCAATTGGATGCCAATGTAATCTTGTCCTAGTATAAAATAAAAAATCTCATGGCCCTCTAGTGTATAGGATTGTTTTTCTACCGTCATGTAAAATAAAATTTTTCTATTACATGGTAGATTATTTTTATCATCATCTCATCTGAAAAATACTTTTAATTGTTAGAAGATCTTAAATTTTGAATTGAATTCAAAATAAATTCAGGCACGGGCGGCCATAGAGGCGAGGTTCAAGAACAATTAAATACGAATTTAATTGGCACTAAAAAAATTCTTAATTAAATTTAGGATGCATCGTTCCGTTGTGCAGGTTTAGCAGTGGCAAAATTGTACTGCAAATTTACAATTAACTGATTACAATTTATAAAATGGTTGTACATGATTGCAGTCAACTACAATACATTTGTAGCATGCTGGGCACATTCATAAATTGATAATTTAAACATCTGAACTAATGTGTAATTCAAGTATTTCGATTTTGTTAGTTGATAATACAACATAATTCTTTTGGGAAGCAGAGAATTTTTTTAGAAAGAAGCGATTATATTCATTACTGAATATATTTCAAAGGTCAAATATGAGAATTAAAAACAAAATAAATTCTATAAATTAATATTGTAGACAAATATTATTATACAATAGACAAACACTCATACGCTATTGGTGGGTTTCAAACTTGTACCATCCCCAAAAAAATTAAAAGACAATGTCACTTCATCCAGAGAACAGTAGCAGAAACAAAGAATCTTAAGGGATTAATAACATGAAATATTTCCTCCAAAAATTATTATATATGTTATTTTCTTTAATCTTTTCGTTCTTGCTTCAACTTATTTATGATCGTGGATGAACATATTTACCATAAAATTTCAACGTGTAAGAAATACTTGTCATACAATATCAACTTAAATACTCTTGCCACGACTTAATTTGTGGATTATAATCAAAAAACACAAATAAAACTTACTTTGTATTTTAAATAATAATATTTACATTTTATCTTTTAATCCACAATCATAATTTTCACCACACATTTCATACATCACGTTCAAATTGATAACTAACTAAAACAATAATAATATGAACAACAGATGAAAGTTCATGTCTAATATGCATAAATTATGATAGATGAAGTCTAGAAATGCCAAGAAAACCAGTTGTTCAGGTACCTGAAGTCTACCTTCAATTGTACAATTGAACATTTATATGGGAAAACGACCAGAACAACTAACACCAAATACACCCATTCCAACGTCACTACTCCACAATCCATACTACACCAGGAAATTAAAACATAATGAAACCATAGCAGTTTTACCAATATTATTTTACCAATATTAAGCATGATAAATGAGTGAGCCGTGTAATGCGAAAGCTCTCAATATTGAAGAATCCAACTCTAGGATACTAACTTTTCGGGCTTGGCCGGGGTCCCAACCCCATGTAGTTTGTCACCAATCCCATAATACCAAACCTGGCATCCAAAGATAAAGAAATATTATTAGTGAATGATATAAATGATACAAGCATATGAATGACAAGCGTGATGAAGAAAAAAAACTTCAAAATCTTCCACGAAGGTTCATGTAGATCATATAATATGTGCTTTGCGTGTGTGTGTGTGTGTGTTTGTGTGCGCACGCACGCATGTGACTATAATAGACAAAAGACCAAATTTTACAAAAGAATGTTTGGCTTGCTTCAAGTAATTGCAGAACTTATCTCATTGAAATCAAGTTGGACCCAAGCAATGTTGTTTTGGTTAAAAAGCACCCAGCTTATGACCAATTTTTGTACTAGGATATGTCAAATCCAACAGTTTTACCAAGTGTCATCCAAACAAAAAGTGTGCGCAACAATTATACATATGTATATATTTCCATTTCAGAGGAGAACTAAACATCAGCGTTCAAAAGGGAAATAGAAAATGGAATATGTCCATTCGTCATCCTCTTCTTCATCTTCTCAACAACCCCCCCCCCCGGGTGAAAGAAATCTAACGTCATCAACAATTTTGCAGGATCTGTAGTTTCTGAAGGCAACTAAGTAAAACTTTTTATGACAACTTCAACAAAGAGAACAAAGAACAGATCCACTTGTACAATTCTTTGTAGCCAGCAAATGAAGAACCTCCATCTTTTGTGAGAACAACAAGACCTCTATCTTAAAGAATGCACAAATGCTTATCCCTTGAATTGCTAATGACGAAGACTTCTTTCATATATCCAATAGTAAACTCATCACTATTTACTAAGGTCTATTAAGACCAAAATAATTCACGACAAGCTATAAATACTATAGTGCAGGTTTAGTATCTTGAAACCAATGGCTTGCATGTAGGTAGTCTTATGCGCCAAAGCGAAAAATAAGCACCATCATTGACTAATCATCCATTGACCAAAGAAGAAAATCACTTCAAGTAACAATAACAGATTTATGGCGAATTTGGTGCAACCTCTCCTCAAACCAATGGCAGAAACACTCTCCCTCAGGAAAATAGCTATATGTGTAAACTCATTAAAGGTCAATATTGTTTCTAAAGAACCTATTCAGGACATTCACATAAAGGCCAGAGAAAGACACTGTTTTATCTGTCATCTTGACTTTGAATAATACTCAACGCAAGTTCATTGCAGAATAAAATGCCAGAGATTGAAAAATAATTTGAGGAGTTCAAATGCTTTTGTTTTCCAATCTGCTTTGAAATTTGAATTGCATGGACCAATAACGGAATCTCAAATGTAGTTGCTCTAAATGAACAAAAATCTAAAGCTAAGAAATGCTCCAGCAAATCTACTATAAAATCAAGTTTTCACTTTTACAAAAGCAATCAGGATGAAAATTTGAAACTTATAGGAATGCTGTCGAGCAGAGGTAATTTAGAAACCTACAGAAATCTTACGTGGCAAATTGTTCAAAGAGAAACATTTAAGACTGCCTTTTCTATCGAATAACAATCTTAATCTGCATTTTCGATTACATGACAATCACTTTAGGGATTAAGAACCTGGCACCACCATAAGAAATCTAAGTTACTTTGATTCTCCCACAAATATCAGCTACAAATCAACAACTCTAATGCCTATTTTCAAGTATACATATATATATATATGTGTGTGTGTGTGTGTGTGTGTTGGTAACACATGGAATAGAACTTAGCACTTACATCATAGCCATCGAGATCTGCTTGAGATCATTCTCAAAATTCCTCATATTAGCAAGCGATTGAGCGCAGAATATGATTGCAAGCCACGAGCAGACCTTGTACTGAAAAGTTTAATCCAACAATCAATCCGTGATACATACTTCAAAAAATTCGAATTCAATCTTCATATAACAGTGAAATTCGCTCAGTTTAACTCGATGCATTCTTAGTATTTTTTAAGCTCCGAACTATTCTCACAATTAGATGAAAACATTGGGGAAAACATAGATCGTAGTCTCGTAGACAGAGATATAATTTCGCACCCGGAACATAGCGCCAAAGACGCCAAAAATAACGGCGATGAAACCGGAGTAATCGACGGGGAGGTCCTGCGGGGCAACGACCGGCGGCTTATACGGCCGCGCCGCCGATGGTAAACGCGGATCGTTGTTTTGCGAAGCCATCTCCCAGTCTCTACCTTCAATGTTTCTGGTGGCTACGCACATCTAGCTCATAGTATTTTATTTATATATTATTATCAATTATGAATTAACTCCTATAAATTTGTGAAATTATCAAATTATTCATTTTGTTAGTTTTTTTTTTTTTTATTATTCAATTTTTCAAGTGATCTTGCTATTTTACTGTTGCCCTTGGTCATTGTAATTTTAGAAAATGAAATGGCTTTTGTAAATGGGATATTATAGGAGAGTTTTTCGTAAAATCATATTCCTTGGAGGTGTTTAGTTGTAATTTTCAAAATTTAAATGCAATTGATTATTTTTTTAGAATAATTTTCTAAAATATTACTTTGAAATGATTTTTATGTAATTTTTTTATAATTATTTTTTAAAGACATTAAGACTAATTTTCATTATTAAAAATAATTTATTTAAAAGTACTTGTATGTTGTTTCGAATATAGTTCTAGTTATTATTAGTAAAAATATTTTAAATAATATATTTTAGTTATCATTCTAAAATTTATTTTAGAATGATTACAAAAAAATATTTTAGAAAATTAAAGAAGAATAATTACATAAAATTATTTCAAATAATAATTACAAAAATAATCACAAAAAATTATTATATAAAATAATTACATAAAATCATATTAATTATTTTTTAATATTAAATAATTATTATTTATTTTTAAAATGTTTTTTAAATAAATTATCTCTAATAATTAAAATTAATTTTTATTTTTATTCAAAAATAATTTCAAAAAATAAAATGGTTAATTTTCAGTAACAGTAATAATGGAAAACTACTTCTTCTTCCAAAGTTAATGAGATACCTAAATGACTTTTCTCCATTGTTGAAGAGGGAAGGGAACAGATCAGACAAGAAAAAGAAAAAAAAAGGGTTCAGACTGAAGAGAATATTTATTGGGATTAATTACACTTTGCTACTCTCGTAAATTTTAAAATTATCAATCACTATTCTCGTGATTTAAGATAAAGAAGAAAGCATAGCCAAGTTATTCCATGGTCCATGAAACTCAAGTCCCCGTACTCCTTATTCTTACCATGCTCTCTAATTTGAGGCAACGGATCTTGCATTTATTTCCGTCTCCCCACCAAGATCAAGCTATAGAGAAAATAGAGGGTGTTTGGCTAACTTGTTTAAAATATCTTATAAGCTCTTATATCTTATAAGATGTTTTTGGAGCTTATAAGATGTTAAATTTTATTTTAAAAATAAGTTATTAAAATATTTAGATAAAATAAAATCTTTTAACTTATAAGATGTTAGTAATGATAATTTTGTAATTAAAATAGTTAAAAATGAAGATGCATAAGATGATCTTAAAATAAGTTAGAATTTTCTTACTTTTTTAAAAAGAGTTTATAAGCTCCTAACATCTTATTTTGGAAGCTAATAAGATTTTTTTTTGAAAAATTTTATCAAATACATTTTAATATCATATAAGCTATTAAACATCTTATAAATTTATCAAAAAAAAAAACATCTTATAAGATGTTTTGAAGAGCTTATAAGCTCACCCAAACACCCTCTTAATATCCTTCAGTAAGCCATCCTTGAGTTTGAAACAACTCATTACAAGTAGGAATCGCTTGAACCATTACTTTAAGAAGAACTTCTTTCCTCGTTGTAGATAGAGTTTTTCCACCACGACCAATGGTTTAGTCCCAAACCCACTCTCTCAAGTATGCAAAAATCCCCTTATTCGATCGACCAATAAGCGATGGAAGGGCATGGTACTTGTCGTGCTTCTCATCAATTCTTATTCCAATATAGTCTCTAATGTCATGAGAGGTAGGTGTTACCACTAAAAATCACAATCAATTCTGAAAGATTTATATCCTATTATGATGCCTTGGCATACATTGAGAGCGTACAAGAAATATCATCAGCAACTTTACAAGTTGCTTAGGGGAAGATAAAGGTGTCATTGGCAAATAGAAGATGTGCAGTTCGTGAGGCATTTTGAATTTTTGCAACACCAATAATAACCTTTTCTCGCTCTTTTTATCATTGATCAATGTGCTTACAAATTTTACAAAGAAATGAAACAAGTATGATGACTAGGGCCCTACGTCACCATGGGGGGGAAGAAACCAAGTTGACATCTATTCAAATTAATAAAATACGAAATAGTAGTAACACGGGATAAAATGAGAATCACAAAGAGCGTGATAAAACCTAGTCTAAGCAAAAATTTTCAAAGAAAAGTCTACTTCACCCTATTATAAGCTTTACTCGCTCCGTAAAGTGCGTTTTGCAAAAATGTTTTCACCTTCGTGAAGAAAAATACTATAGTGATGGTACTTTACAATTTCAATGAATTTAAAGGACTTTTTTAGAAAATTATTATCTTGTTTTTTTTCCCAAAACATGCCTTATGTTTGCATGAGTTTCGACAACTCAAAATGTTTTGGCAGAAGGCAAACATATGCATACATATTCATCACATATGTTGACTATAATTATATGTAAAAATCTATTCCTACTAGTTAGACCTGAAAATAATTGATTTAACATTCAAAATTTCTCCCACCAAAACAAATTAAACATTATTTCGCCCAAAATATTTCTAGCCAATGTTCTAAACATTAACAAATATTCATCACATTCTCTCATGCAAATTAACCTACTCCCAAAACACTTTTTTCCGTTACCAAACAACGCCAATTTTCTCCCAGGACATTTTAAAAAAATTCTAATCACTACATATCGTAAAACATGCATATTTATATATTTCGATCATTGTTTCAATATAAATATATTTTTTCAATCATTATACCTTTATAAAAAAACCAACATATTCTTATAAAACTGTGATGTGATGCATCTAATTAAATAAAAATAAAATAAAATGTTAAATAAGAACTACGTTTATTATGTCAAATGACATTTAGGTGTATGTGCGTGATCTAACTAGTATTTGGATGTGGCACATAATTAGAAAAGTGAATTGATATTCTCATGTTAATTACAACACTTCAATCATAAGATAAAGGAGAATACCGAGAATAAAAATAAAATATAAGTATGAAATTAGTCAAAAAAGAATTAAATATAAATAATACATGTCTATTAAATGGCTTATAATTTTAAGTATGTGATCTAACTAGCATGTGAATCTGCAATATCATCATTAAGTGTAGATTATTAAATAAGTATATTAAATGAGTCAATTTATAACATTGTCTAAAGAATTAATGTATGTACTTCATTACTTATTATGTCTTTTAAGCCGCTCACAAAATAATTTAAAGCAGCAATGTAAAATCCCTTTAGTAAGCTTAGTAAGATATTAAAGTAATCTAAAATAAGAAACTTTATAATTAAAATACTCATGATGTAAAATGTTGCATTGAAATTTAATATATCTTATTTAAAATAGTCATTTCTAACACATTAAAATAGTCATTTCTCCCAATTCATATTCGTTTTGGTAAAATTAAAACAAAAACAAAACATGATCATCATCAATAGTAATATTATATTAATATTAATATTAATGGAAAAAAAGCATGAATTGAACCTTTTTCAAATATTGTTTTCAAAAAAGCATGAATTGAGTGCTTTTTAACCTCTTTCAAATTGTATGTAAAAAAATATGTGTTACCTTTTAAAGGGAATTTTAATTAAAAGTACCCAAACC
>JACFYI010003618.1:612402-625223 GCA_014898755.1 Handroanthus guayacan | reverse complement strand
AAAGCCTCTAGTTCAGTTTACTTGACTGAGTGTTGTGATTTATGGCATTCCAGATTGGAACGTGTTAATTTTAATACTTTTCAGAGACTAGTAAACTTGGAACTGTTACCTCCAATCAAAGTTGACACAAATTACAAGTGTGAAACTTGTGTTGAAGCCAAGATGATTAAAGCTCCGTTTCACACGGTAGAAAGGAGTACAATGCACAATACCCCTAAAATTGATATACATTGATATCTATGATTTGAAACTTATGCAAACTAGAGGTAGAAAAAAGTATTTTATTACTCTTATCGATGATTGCACAAGATTTTGCTACATAACTCTGTCATGAAGCAAAGCACTGGAAGCGTTCAAGTGCTATAAGAGTGAGGTTGAAATTCAACTTACCAAAAGGATTAAAGCAGTTCGTAGTGATAGAGGTGGAAAATATGGAGCACCATTTGATAAATACTGCGTAGAATCTGGCATTATTCATCAAACAACGGCTTCTTACTCACCTCAATCAAATGGAGTTGCCGAACTCAAAAATTGAACTCTTAAGGAGAGGATGAATGCTGTATTGATTAACAATGGGTTACCTCAGAACATGTGGGGGAAAGCAATTCTCTCAGCTAACCACATTTTGAACAAAATAGCTTACAAAGGTAGAAATGAAACCCCTTATGAGTTATGAAAAGATCATAAACCTTCCTACAAATATATCAAAATATAAGGTGTTTGGCTAAGGTGGAAGTACCAAAACCAAAATAAGTAAAGATAGGGCTCAAGACTATTGATTGCATGTTCATCGAATATGCAAATAACAGTAGTGCCTATCGATTTTTAGTGCACAAATCAGCAGTTCCAGACATAAATGAAGGGATGATCATTGAATCCAAAACTGTTATTTTCTTTGATGATATCTTTCCATGTAGAGAAAGGGGAGATACGAGTTCTCGTAAACGAACTCAAGAATCCACAAGTGGTTCTCAAACTAATGAAAAATCTAGACGGAGCAAGAGGGTTAGAACGATAAAACTGATTGGGCTGAATTTTCTAACTTATGTGTTGGAAAATGAACCTCGAACAATCTGTGAGGCACTGTCCAGTCTGGAAATACCTTTTTGGAAAAAAGCTAGCAATAGTGAAATAGAATTCATCATGCAGAATCACATTGGGAAGCTAGTTGATCTCCCAACAGGCCATAAACCATTAGGCTATAAGTGGATCCTTAGAAGGAAATACAAGGCCGATGGTTCTATTAACAAATATAAGACAAGGCTGGCAGCAAAAAGTTTCAAACAAAAAAAAATGACTTGACTTCTTTAACACATACTCACATGTGACAAGAATCATATCTATTAGGGTACTTGTTGCAATAGCAACTTTGTATAATCTTGAAATACATAAGATAGATGTGAAAATAGCCTTTTTGAATGGTAAGTTAGAAGAATAAATCTATATGTAACAACCCGAAGGATTTGTTCTTCCAAGGCAAGAAAAGAAAATGTGCAGGTTTGTCAAGTCATTATATGGACTCAAACAAACTCTGAAGTTGTGGCATGAGAAATTTGGCAAGACAATGTTGTCAAATAGCTTCAAAATAAACGAGTGCGGTAAATGTGTTTATGGCAAAGCACTTAAAGTGAATTCGTTATAGTATATTTGTATGTAGATGACATGCTAATAATCGGTCGTACTCATGGTATCATTCTGGGTGACAAGAAAATGCTTATGAAGCATTATGACATTAAAGATATGGGCTTAACAGATGTCATACTGAGGATCAAAATTGTTAAAACGTCTGGAGGACTGGTTCTAACGCAACCTCATCCAATAAGTTTAATATGTATGATAGTTCTCCATAGAAACGCCCATTGACTTAGGTTTACATCTGACCAGGAATTCCAATGAACCCTTGTCTCAAGTGAAAAACTCGAAAATAATAAGCAATTTGATGTTTCTAACAAACTACACTTGCCACGATGTTGCGTGCTCGATAAATAAGTTAAGTCGATTTTGACCAGCCCTAGCAATGATCACTGGAAAGCTTTGATGAGGGTACTTAAGTACACAATGGATTACGAGTTGCACTATATGAGGTATCTAGCTATACTGGAAATGTACAATGATGCAAATTGGATATCTAATATGAAAGATACAAAGTCCACGAATAGGTATGTTTTTACCTTGGGTAGAGCTGCTATGTCATGGAAGTCCTCTAAACAAACGTGCATAGCTTAGTCTACAATGGAGTTCGAGTTCATAGCTTTAGACAAAGCAAGAGAAGAAGTAGAATGGCTTCATAATTTCCTAAAGGGCATTCTATGTTGGCCTAGGCCGGTTTCTGCTGTCACGATTCATTGTGATAGTCAAACAGCAAATGGAAGAGCTTAGAATAGTATGTACAATAGTGAGTCTCGTCATATAAGATAGAGACACAATATCATAAGGCATTTGATCTTGAATGGATTAATCTCGCTTGACTACGGAAAGTCAAAGGAGAATTTAACAAATCCGTTAGCAAAAGGCCTACCTAGAGATCAAATAAAACGCCTGTCAAGGGAAATGGGATCAAAACCCACAAATTAAGAACCAACATTGCGAAAACCCAACTTTGATTACTAGAGATCCCAAGAACTTGGTTCAATCGGATAACGAAGTTATGGAGGTTTGCGTGAGCACTTAGGAGTTTACTCCAACCCATTCCTATGACGAAAAAATGCTACCTGCAAAAAGACACAAGGGTGAGTTCTGACTCTTAATGATTTCCAGGACTGGAACAGTGGAGTATTGCAGGATACTCTTGATGGGAGATCATCTATATAAGTGTGAAGATGGGCCACTTTATCATAAACACTAATGAATCCAAGATGGTGTTCATGGCCAAAATGAACACAATTGTAAGAACTAAAAATGCAACAAGGTTTAGTGTGTGGGTACGGTTGTCTTGGCTTATATCAACGGCTAAATAGTTCAAAACATCACATTCACTAGTTAGCCAAGTTAGTCCGATAGAACTCTACTAAGAAAGGTTCAAAGCCATAAGCTACCAACCTTGATGCAATAACTTTCCGTGTGGACTCTCTTTATTGTTTGCATGAACATATGCATGCTCACATGCATTAATTTCCATTTATGTGGGGGATTGTCGGAAATTGATCTTCTTTAACCAAATAATCAAGTGAGCTTGGGCATTAGTTTTTAAAGAAATTTGTGATTGTCGTACTCTATGCTGTGGGTAAATATCGACAATGTGTTTGGTTGGAAGAAACTAATTTTGAGTGAACGAGAAATTAATGTCAAAGTGAGCTATTTGAGAGTTAACTAAAAGGGACAAGCTCGAGAGTTTGAGACGAAAAAGAACATTTATCCAACATTGAGTTTTGAGTGAAATATAAGCCAAGATAAATGACTCAAGTGATGAGTAAAAGGTTGGGCCCCTTGGGGGTATCATAAGTGTTGGGAGTGGAGAAAACCTACATGCTAGTGGATTCGATCCAAACCACACGCACGCATGCTGCCCACCCACTCATCTGGTCAGCTCAGCTAGGTTGGCCTTAGGCCTGGCCTAGCTTGGCTTGGTTCGGTTTGGGTCATAGGTCCATAATTATATTTTTGGACTGAACTTGGGCTTGGCTCGTTGAGCTAATTGGATAAAGTGTCTCCTCGTGTTCCTCTATTGAAATAGTCCAAAGCTCTCTAAAACCTTGAACTAGTGTCGTTCCAACTGAAGGCTATCCAGATTTTGCCCTTCCAGCTTCAGTGATTGTGTCTTTTCTGATGTTGTGGCGGTTGAAACAGTGCAATGAGTGGTTGCAATAATTGATGGGCATCATTGCAGTATCCTCTTGGTTGCCCCTTAAAATCCCCATAACTAGAACTCATATTCAATTCATTTTACATCTGTTCATCATAGCATACAACATACTTCAAACATTTGGAATCTTCAAAAAGAGAGTTCCAATATGTTATTTAGTTCTATATGTCAAGTGGTTTGTAGTGTCGCTATTGATTGACATGGTCGTTGTATATTGGGAGACGATAGCTAGTGAATCGTAAGCATCTGGGCAGGCCTAATTCATCTTAAAGACAAAGAGCGCGGCTCTTGCCTCCACCAACTATTGCTAAATTGATCACAATTTTCTATTGTACCAGATCAGAATAAATATCGAAAACAACATATAGTAGAGCTACCAATGGAGTGGATTTTAATTTGAATTTGATATGAATTCAATCAAATTGTTTAGAATCTAATTGCTAAGAGATTCAATGGACATGATCTAATTAAGTTCGTAATTCGAAATAAATAGAGCGAATATCAATTTTGCTTAATTCGATCCATTAACAATCCAAACCTAAATATTTATAAAATTATACATATCATATATATGTAAAAGTAATGAACATATAATATATGATATAACAATATATGGATATGTCAATTTTTGGGAAATTATATATAGATGTATCATACAATATATATATATATACATACTAGTTAAAGGCAGGTTGTGTGATGCGCAATCCCAATGCCCGTTGGTAAATCTTTCAGATCATTTTATTCTTAAATTATAATATTATTGTATGTTATTCTAACAAAAATATATTTTTCACATTCTTAATATAATTATATATTGTTCTAATAAAAAATATTTTTTACACTCTTAAATAATGATAGGAAGAACTAAGTGATAGAAAAAGTAATTATTCAAGTGTAACATTAATTATTCCATTACGCAAGAGAGTCCATATAGCTTTATTTTTTAACATTATTGTTTATAGGAAGATATGGGGATTTTTCAACGTATACCACGTTTCCAGTTAAATCAATTTTAACCAAATGACATATTCAAAATGACGAATACCATACTCTTTCTCATATTTAAATTTAGATATAACATCAATAACAAAACACAACGATCAATGGTGGAGTCATTCAAATATTTAGCTGAAAAGTACATAAAAGATAAAGCAACGATTTTGCTTCACTTCCTTTATTTATGATAAGGATAAAGCAACGGTTTTGCTCCACTTCCTTTATTTATGGTTTTGCTCCACTTCCTTTATTTATGATAAATTTAAATTATAAGACCTTATTTATCTATATATTTTCTAGTTTTTCCTAAATTTTCAATAACATAGTACAATAAATATTATGATAATCAAATGACTTATAACTATAGTAAACTAGAAAGCAAAACTCACAAAGTACATAAAATCATAATTCAAAAATTAATGATTCAATTTATCATCAACTCCTCTTGCTAAAATGCTGGCTTAGCTCATATATTAGCATCCTTGCATTTTTTGTCTTCTGCAAACAGTGACAGATCCAAGATTTTGATTAAATAGTGTCAAAATACTAATAAAAATAAATTTTTGTATGCGTGCGCTCAAACTATTTTATGAGGAAAGTCCAAGTATAACCTATACATAAAAAATAAATTTTTGTAGGCCCAAGCACTTGGATCAACGTAAATCCGCCACTGTCTACAAAAAATCAGCAAGAAATATGAACAAATCACACTGCGAAAATAATTTTACAAGTTAAAAGTTTGTGCAATTCAATCCAAAGCAAGGTAAATCACAGAAGATGAAAAGAAAGTAGGACGCAAAAAAGATTTTGATGGAACAGACATTAGAAGATCTAGATTAGTGTATATCCACTTCTTCTTCTTCTTTTTTTTTTATTTTTTTTTATTATTATTATTATTATTATTTTTTTTTAAATGAGTGTATATCCACTTTGCTCTGTAATTTGAAGTTATAAAACAATAATTATCCACGAGAAAGAAGTAACTCTAGCCTTCTCTGCCTTCTTCTTCCTTGCCGTCCAGCACGCTCGTAAGAACGGGTAAAATATTTATGACCGGCCTGTGCATTATAGCAACGAAAAAGATAACCTCCTATATTTTTGTAATTATAATATAGCCCTCTGTATTAACACTGAGAATATTATGTAGTTCAAAAATCCCCTGATGAGATAGTGATTTTGTCTTTATAACTAGGTTATTCCAAAATATAAGAGGATATATTGTAACTAGAAAAATATAGGAGATAAACTTCCCCTTTGCAATAACACAAGGAGATAGTATTTATTTTACCCCCTTAAGATCAAGCAAAAGTATCACACTTTTAAGCAAACACCAAACTTAATTTTGATCAAAAAGAAGCATGAATAATTGACCAAGACAGGATAATTTTGTTGTAGCATTAGAATGTAACCTCATCTACCAACAAGATTAGTCCATAAAACAATAGACAGGAATCATCGTTATCTTTTTGTTAATATATCTAAGCACATGTGACAGGCTTCACAATCAAAAACATCAGACAAAAGCTAGTTTTGACGAGTAGAAAATGAAACACTATTGAGGAAGCAATAGTTTCAGGAAAAAAACTTAAAATTCTTCTATGGTTTTGGACATGATTCACCTAACTAAACCTCAAACCAGCAATATGTGCAAGAATCACCTTTTCAATTAATTATCATTCCATCTCTCAATAAAATCTGGTTGATAATAATACAAAAAACCACAATTTCACATTTCTTACATTTCTCCATTTGGAAATTTAATTGGAGGTAAATTATTGAATTCTAACTCAACCAGAAGCAGCATTCATGATTTGGAGCAAAAAGGTCGACTAAAACCCAACAAACCTACCTTTACGTGCAAAGTATCGATGCAAGAAACTAAAACCTTTGTAAAGCCGTAGAGTATAATCTCAACATCAACACTGAAAGATGGATTCAAGAAAGACTGCACAGATAAAGAAAACCAGCATTGTCAAAAAAGGGGAAAAAGAATAAAATTGCCTAGACGAGCTCATAGTTGAGTCTTTTAAGCATCAAATCATATCTGCTGTCAGTTGATAATATGGAGCTTCTAATCTCTTGTGGTGCATCTTTGAAGAATTCTTCCTCAGGCACGAGTTCATCTGTTGTGAAACGTAAAACTTTAGTAATATATCACAATGAGAAAAGAGACCAAAGGACAAGGATGTTGAATACTTGGCGTCATCTAATAAACTGATATTCAGATAATGGAGTCTAATACAATTCCAAATAGCAAATGAACAGATATAAGTCTCACATAGATAAACAAACTTTTCCTCAAGTGAATGAAATATTTATATAGGATTAGTGTGACATAGATACGCATTTGTTCATGAAAATAACCAAAATTCAAATGCCACTAAACAAAAATTTTAGCTCGGAAAACAACTTATTATACTTTAGTGGAGTCATACATCCATAACATTACACTAAGCAAACAACACAATGAATATCCACCTAACTATCATCAAAATGAGAACGCTCGCAGCACAACAATTTTTTATCACTGGAGTCCCATTTGAATAGTAGTAAATAAAAATAGGTGAATCATTACCCGAAACATTATTTGCAAAGCATCCAAATCCCTGAACCAATGTAGTTGTTTTCCAATTAGGTACGCCATAAAAATTTGATCTTTCAGCCAAGCAGTGCGCGTGTCTGCATTCTCCTTGAGTGACAGTGGGGTTCATGAGCTGTGTTCTTCATCTGTAGTTATACAATAACTCCTTTTTGGTTTTGCATCATAGCAGTAATACTTAATATCTCACATTCTATCCATTTAGAGCTCTCAAGCGGGCAATTAACTCGTCTAGTTAATACAATATAGATTCATTCATATACAATGAATAGCAATTAAATGTATAAATTGATTCAACTTCCAAAGTAATCCTTAAAGCATGTAAATAGACAAAAAAATGATCATGGGAGCAGCGAGAAAAACATCAAGGAACTTGCTTTCTCCACCTTACTAAGATGTCTTAATTTGCCCTGCAGAAAAGTATGAATTCTATTTAGCATCAAGCTTCGCAATTTTGTGTGTGGATTCAAAGATCATGGGCAAAATAGAAGGTCTATCACAGAATATGATGCATTATCAAAAGTAAGCAACAATTTTAATTATTTTCCCATTACCCATAACAAATTTGCACAAAAAGCAGCTGTAAGAACTAGCTAGGCAGAAAGATATTAAAATACTACTTCCCGGCAGTATAACATAAACACAAGGTTCAGAAAAGTAAATTCTGAATAGAGCACAAGATGTTCTCTTTCTAGTTATTTTTCCACAAAAACCAACCTGAAATAGAACACCAGTAACTATAGCAACTTAACCAAAGTACACAGAATAAATTATATAACCCGCACACACTTCCATTGCAATCCCTGATAAGCTATAACCACCATGGTGAATATGAGAAAAGGATTAGTTGAACATAGTTGAATGCTGCTTCAACCATTTTTGACTGATTAAGACAATTGAAAAGCCAAACACAACTTTATTTGACCAACTAATAAAGACAACTGACAATCAGATTTTTAGTACCATCCAAAAGTGTAAAACTAATGTCAGAAACTTGTCATTAATTTCTGGTAAATGTTGACATAACACTATACGGAAAATCTTTGGGTACATGCGTTTTATTCGTAAAACAATAGCTCCAAAATTATAATCAGTCACTCCCTTGGGAATTTTGTTGCGGGTCCTCTAAGACACCAGACTCCCTCAACTTCATTTCGTGTCCACGTAGCTTGTCCATGCTTTGCTTCTCTCCATATAAAACTCTCGTACGTGAGTAATATCCTTGTATCTGGTTATGCTTCCACCTTCCATATTCGCTAGCTTCTGCTAAAAGATTTTACAAAGAGCACAAATGTAAGTACATACTAGAAGATCACACAAATATATTATACCAGGTAGATGTCGAAAGCAATTGTTGTAATATGGTATGGTCAAGTTATATAAATTATATACCAGATTAGGTTGCAACTCCTCTGTACTTTGACACTCGTCTTAAAAGGCTGCTACTTTTCATGGCACCACAAATTGTGCCATTATTGCATTATTTATGCAAGTATTGCATCCATGTGAAAGCTAGATCATTTATTTGAATACATGAAATGGGATTAAACAATCATACATTCTCAGAAAAGCTAAAGTCAGAATAATCAAATAGCATAAATCTGTCTCTTAGTGCAGACACCAACATAGAGACTTTAGATACAATAAAGATACAATAAAGATACATTCAAAGATTAATCAAAGGTTTCCTGGGGTGTTTAAATGACAGGTATAGCATGATTTAATCTTAGATGGTCATAATCAACTTTAAAAGGTGTTCGCCTAAACTTAGTTAAAATATCTTAAAAGCTCTTATATTTTATAAAAAGATATTTTTAGAGTATATAAAATGTTAGATCTTACTTAACAATAAGTTATTGAAGTGTATTTTTAGGGCTTACAAAGATGTTAGTAATGATAATTTTGTAGATAAGACGGTTAAAGTTGAGAGACATGTTGAGATCTTAAAATTAAAAGCTTATACAATCCTCTTATCTTAGAAGGTTTTCGGGTGAGCTAATAAGCCCTAAGAATTCACCAAATATTTTTTCACATCTTATAAGCTCTAAAAAGTCTTATATGTAGTTCTAAAGAGCTTATGAGCTCCCCAAACACCCACTTACTCAAGATCAACTGGTCAGGTCAAGGTTTCAACCACCAAACATTCACTTTGCTCTAACATTTGATATCTCACCTGATGCTGAACTTGAACAATATATTTAGAATTTCTCTTCATTTCAAATCAGATTCAAGAGCCTAAGTTACAGCTTAAAGATAGTCTTTATCATACTATTAAGTCTTCACAGTTTAAATAATTTTACATGCATTTTGTATGTAAATTGTAAAACAGGATGCACATCTTACCCTGAGAAGAACCAAGCTTGACATGAGCTTTTTCATGCAAATTTACCTTGCAAAGCTTTCTTAGCAGCTCTAATAAGTGAGCTTGATGGAAACAAAAATCAAATCCAAACTAAAAAAAGATCATCAAAACCATCCCAACATGAAGAGCCAAGAACCTCGTTCAAGCACTTCCTGCGCATCCTGCAAGTTCTTGAAAAGAAGATAACCCCGAACTGCCAATTCAAGCCATACTTTAGATCCGACAAGCCCAAAAAGTTCACAAGAGTACACAAAGCATTTGAAGCCAGCAACGTTAGCAAGATCTCAGCTAGATGCCCGAAGATCAATGAGAGGACACCATCAACTCCCTCGTTTACAAGGCCAAGGTTCGACTTTAGGAGTCCAGGACCTTTTTTATGGCAGCATTGGGGCAATAGCATCTTTGCAGCACAAGATGGTTGAGCTACAACATGATCTCATTCTTGCAAAAGGCACGTTTGGTTTGCTATCTTGAACAAGTATAGAATATTAATCAAACAAATAATTCGAGTTTTGGACGCTTAACAAAATAAAAATTGAAAAATTAAAAAACCCAAGAATCAAAGTTAAAACCCGCACTTTAAAAAGCAAGAAAACATGAAAAATCCACAATTCAAGTAATCACAAGAGAAATCCTAAGTGCTAGAAAGCAAGAGAACATGGAAAAATCCACAATCCAAAAAATAAAAAATCAAAACGAACGCTTTAAGAAAAAAAGAAAGAAGATATGGAAAAACCCACAACGCAAATAATCAAAAATCAAAGCACGGGCTTTAAAATAAAAGGGAAGAGAAGATTGATAACCCAACCCAAAGAATCAAAAGTCAAAATGAAAGCTTTAAAAAGTAAGAAAACCTGGAAACATCAACAATCCCAAAAAAATAATAATAAAAATAAAACTAAAATATAAACAATAAAAACCCAGGCTTCAAAAATCAAGAAAAATAGAAAAATATATAACGCAAAGAATCAAAAATCAAACATAGGCTTTAAAAAGCAAGAAAAGATGGGAAAAACCACAACTTAAAGAATAAAGATCAAAACTTAACCTCAAATCAAGAAAACTTTGAAAAATGCCCAAAACTCATTAAAAAAAAACAAAAAAAAAAGGAAGGAAAGAAGGAAAAAAAAAGTTCTGAAAAACCCCCGGCTGCAGGAAGAATAGTTTTTTTTTCCTCCACACACCCCCCGCCCCCACCCCCCGGGCTGGTGAGAAGAAGAACAACAGAAATAAAGCTCAAAGTGCCATTTTTTCCCAAAGGACAGTGAGTATTGCCCAACACAAGCGTCAAACCATCCACACATATTCTTTTCCACCCATGGTTTAGAATAAATCAAAACAAAGAAACAAGGAAAAATTGAAATAACTTAACATCAATTACAAATTCCAAAATACCAAAAAAAAAGGACGTATAAAAAGAAAATCTAAGGAAAAGGAAAAATTAACCTTGAATGAAGATAAAGATAGAAAATCCATCTTCTATCGGATAGAGAAGAGAAGACGAAGGAGAGAAAACGCAGGGCCCAAGCAATTTTTTTTTCTTGGAAGAGAAGCAAATAAACTCTTTCACCCTAGGCAATCATCAAACGCTGCAAATGGTCAGACGATAAATGTAGGTTGCTTTTTCCAAGTCCAATCAAACCATCAAAAGTTAAGACAAACAAAATAATGTACAAACTCAAAAGTATAAGGTATAATCAAACCAAGCACATGATGCCAAAATGATGTCGTTTTATTATCAGAGGAAAATGAACAAATAAAAAAACTTGAAAGTAAATATCTTCTTCTATCCGGGCCCACAAATGTAGCATTTTCTTCTGACTGGGGCCACATGTAGTACAAAAAAATGCAGAGAGTGCAACGAATGATGCACAACTCAGAGGAAACGACGTCGTTTCGGGAGGGAGGAAGGAGGAAAAAAAGTTAAAAAGCACTTCACGCGCGACTTTTACTATGGCACGCGCGTTCTCATTTATAAGTTTTATATATATATATATATATATATGTATAATATAATATATATATAGAGAGAGAGATATTATGATATATAAATTCACCAATTTAGAATAACAATTTGAAAAATATCGTTAAGATATATCAATAGATCACGAATTTCATGCAAGGAGAGCCGTAGCGGTGGCAATGCAACGGATTTCACAATTTCATAATCACTAGATTTCACAAGAAAAGATGGGCTTTGTCTTTGCGAATTGCAATCTTTCTGCCAACTTTAGCCTCAATTATGGCTTATTTGAATCTTATTTGAACTCATTTAATTCAAATCAAACTCAAGTCATCAATTTTTATTGACACGATATCTCTCTGAAATAAATTACAAGTTAAATGAACTTTCGAACACATAATCTAATAAAAAATATATACTGAGTTTTGCTCTTTCTTGGTAAGCTCCAGCTTGAAATTTTATTTTTTTTTCGTAAGTTGAAATTATAGGTAATCCAACAACATTTGTGGTTCGGCTTGTTAGGGTTTATCTTTCTTCACTACTTCATAATATCTTAAATCATAATATGATTTAATTTGAATAATAGTGAAGGTAGTACGCTATTTACACTTGGTAACAGCAACATGAGAAGTACTTCAAAATATGTTTCAATAGAAAAATACACTTTGCCAACTAGAGTCGAGCTTATCAAATTATCAATCGTCTCCTTAAAACAAAATTTTGTACCACTTATGCTGATGTTTTATCTTGACCTCCTTTCACATTAAATTTTACCAACCAATCCCCCCAAACATTTGCTGGCGGGTAAAAGAATTGAAATTAAGTCATATAGATACTAAGTTAATGTGTGAACTAATTATTGTAAATTGAGATTTTTAATTCCATATCGACAAGATAAGATCTGTCGATAATAAAATAATGTGAGAACTAGTTATTTTGAAGTGAGAGTCTAATCCCACATCAATAGACAAGAAAACAAAAGAAGAGCTTCTTTATTGAGGACTCTTGTAAAACTTTTAATGAACGAATATCTATAAAGATATTTATAAATATATTTAATTATCAGAGACTGGGTACTTAGCAGTTAGCACTTGGA
>JACFYI010003618.1:572341-602165 GCA_014898755.1 Handroanthus guayacan | reverse complement strand
TTCGTTATTTCGAAATCCCGGGGCGTTACAGGGATCTTCTAATAAGAATTTGGAGAAGTTCATTGATCATTTGAAAGAGTGAAGATGAGATCATCTGTCTTCTTCAGTGGCGTATCCAAGATTTTAACTAATTAAGTAGTGTCAAAATCTTGGATTTTAATAAAGTGGTGTCAAAAATATTAATAAAAATAAGTTACAAATAAATTAATGTGTAACAAAAATAAAATTTAAATATATTAATCCCATTTGTCCTCAATGAAATTTATATTTTAAAATGTCGTAATATGTAATATCATCATTCAAATATACTTATAAATACATCTATTTCTTTGTCACTTATCAATAATCATTTAGGAAATCATCATTTATTTGGTTTTGAAAATCAATTCCAAACTTCGGGAGTTGATGTAGTTAAAAATTTATCATTAACATGTAAATACTAAAAAAATAAATTTTAACACCATTAATTTAGTATTTACTTTGTAATTTATAATTATTCATAATTTTTAATCATATATAAATCGTATCCTTTTAAATGTCACAATCATCTATTACATAAAAACTAATAGCTAATTAACAACCAAAGTCCAAAACACGCACGTAAGAAAAAATTAAAGTGCATAAATTTTAATTGATTAAAAATCTCTACGATTAATATAAAAATAAAAAGCAAATGAACTACATTCCTATTTGGCCCCCTTTCTTCACTCTCTCCGTTGGATTTGTAAGAAAAGGAAAAAATTTATGAAAGATTGCAATTTGCAAAGAGAAAGCCCATCTTTTCTTGTGAAATCTAGTGATGATGAAATGGTGCAACTTGGAAAAACTTATGAGGGCAATATTCATGTCATAGTAGGTTGGTTATATTTATTTTGTTCTTTTTTAACATTTAAATTTCTAAAATATGGTCTTTGTATCAAATATTTCTATAAGTTCTCTCAAAACAGTCAGTTACCACGCTCCTAATGTTAAATCAATTAATATGCTTTATAAACAATGTAATTCAATTCAATTGCGAACCAACGAGCTTTCTGGGTTTGTTAGACTAGTAAAACCCTTTGGCATGTGAACTAGTGCAAATCTGTCAAGCATAAAAAAATTGCAAATTTTGATTTTTCTTAACCTATTATTTTTATTAAAAAATGTGAAAAATTTGATCATATTCCTGTTTCTTCATTTTCCAGTTTTCGGCCGCATGCCTTCTTGATGTATTGACTAGTTGGTTTTGTTGTTTGTTTTTATTATTTACCATTATGAATTGCAATCAAGACCCTATCCATGGATACTCAACTCGTCAACACTTGCATGAAGCAGGTTGTTAACCCGCTTCGCAGCGGGATGGGATGGGTTCAAGTTTTCTTTTGCAGAGGGGTAGGGCACGGCAGGTTTTGGTGTAAACCCGCCCCGTCCTGCTATACATATTATAAAATATATTAATTAAATATATTATATATAATACAAAATAATAGAAAATAAAGGGTTCAGAAATGGGTTAATTGATTAATGGATTGTGTTGTTGTGTAACTTTAAATTTGACCTATTTTTATGTATATTTTATTTTGAAAAAATGCATTTTTTTCGAAAAAATAATTTTATATAATTTTGTAATAATATTTCATTAATTACTATTAAAAAAATTAGGTGTGAGTAGGGTGCGGGTTTTATTATTTTAGGATAAAGCAACTATGGGTTCTGAACTTCAGAACCTGCAGGAGTGGGTAGGGATGGATTTTCAAGATTAAAAATTACTACCCTCTCCATTGCCAACCCAACAATTGTTATATGGTAAATGCTTTTGTGCTATTTTCTTGTTTAATTGCACTTAAATTTGATAATTTTAATTAATATTTGAATATTTCTAGTTGTGAAAAGTTATGCAACAAATTAATGACTCATTTTTTTTATCTTTATTTTTTGAACTTTTCATAATTTTTTAATATTATTTGAAGAATATATATACCATAACCATACTAAGTATATGAATGATGTAATATATGATGTCATGTTGATTGAGCTAGTAGTTAACACTACAAAAAAAATCACGTATGAATAAAAAATTAAATTATAATATAAAAATTATCAATAATAGCATATGTTAAATGATAATATCTTTCATTTTGTTAATAATGGTTTTTTTTTAAGTGACAATAATTTTTGTTTAACCACAATGTAGCTTCTTGTAGTAGTTAAAAGAGTGTTTAGAAGTATCACTATTAACAATTACCGATGAAATATTTATTATTTAATGACAATTAAAATTTCACTATAATTTATAACAAGACTTTCATTGTTATTATGTTATCACTATACACGTGCTACTAAATTGTTAATAGTAATAAGTTAACCAAAAAAAAAAAAAAATAGATATTAACATGTGCATGTATATAAATATATATATTGATACATGTGGCATGTATTTAAAGGTATGAAATAAAATATAAAACACCATTTGGAATAGAGGATCCCGTCTCCATCATCCCCACTGCTACCAATAACCGGTGTCTATGTGTATAGATGAGTTCCATTTACACTGGTAACTTTACAAGAATATTGGAACCCATCACAAATGCATATATATACACACACTCACATATCCATTATGCATATATGCATTATACATGTATATACAAATATAAAAATCCTAAAGAAGTCGCTCTTAGTGCAACATCAGTTAAGACAAAAATTTACATAATTATATCAAAACCGAGTGCACCTTCAACCAATATAGTTTTGATGAAGTTGCACTCACAATTTCAGAAGTGACTGAAGTACAAATTACAACAAAAATATTAATTACACCCAACAAAAGCACGGCATTTTCAAAAAATTTAATAAAAACACATTATTTATATTAGCAAGGCCAATAATGACAAATTTTATGCCATCACTAATTTTTCTTTTTCTTTTAGTATAAATAAATCAATTATCCGACAAAATATGTAACTAATGGGACCATTGATGCTGTGTCTGATTCAAATTTCTAAATCATTGCAAAAATTATATATGAAGCCAAATTCCATATCCATATTGCATTTTTCATTTATTTTTCTTCGAGAGAAGAAAAAAAAAAGACTTTAGCAATAAATAGAAACGTCCTGTTGGCTATTACAAGGAGATTATAAGAAATACCAGAAAATAAACACATTACAAACTTATAATAGTGAAAAAAAAAAATCGCCACTTCCTACAAATAGATAGGGCACGACTTTGATTTCCCAGAAATAATTGGATCGCAACAATAAAATCAAAAAGAAAAAGTGGGAAACTCTTAAAACCATTGTTTTCTTGGATCTTTGCCTCTGGTGATTCTTGCAACCACCCACTCCCCTACATGCAATTCCTGAAAAAAGAATGAATGGAAAATGCCATGAAGAAGTTATTATTTGTAGTCCTCATGGTTTTATTTTAATGGATAACATTTGGTGAATTACATTTCACCTTTCGGAAAAAATAAAAAAATACTCCTCAATAAAATTTTTTAACTAAATAAATATACCTCTTCATCCTCTGTACTAGGTTCAATATCTACTAATCGGTATAGTTCAAGTCTCCAATGTGTTCTCATACGTTTAGGTATTATTGAAAAATAAGTCGAGTGAATCTTGAAGGCACGAAGGTTTCCTTCGGCATCGTGGACTGGATCTTCTTTTCCAATACATCTCCAGCAGCCGATTCCATCTCCAACGCGCTTCATTTTATTAATTTCTCCATAGAAATATTCGTGATCTCGAATAAAAAAGTAGTGCTCCGGTTCATCAGATATGCTCTCCACTATGAATACAAGAAACAAAATAAGTTAGTCAAAAGTGAATGATATGTAGGAATAAGAAGTGTTTGGAAGAATGGAAACTTCATCAAAATGATTAATATGTGAAATTTAAGAAAAATGATTAGTAATGAAGACAAGAAAACATTTAAATTTCATTAAAAAGTAATAAAGAAGTTAGATAAATTAACTATATTTTGAGGTATTTAAATAAATTAGAACACTTGTACAACATTTTTTCTATTTTTGCTCTCTACACCTCGTGTTTCTCTTTTTCTTTGATTGTTATCTTCTTCTTGTTCTTTTTTCTTCTTTCTACCTTTTTCTTTTCTATTTGGGATAATTCTCTCAACCCCCAATGTTTACCTTAATTATCAAAACATTTCCAGATATTTGGATAATTATTATTACACTCCCGAGTTTTAAATAGTTTTCATGACGCCTCCTGAAAATCCTAAACTCTACAATTATACTACTGGATAAATGGATGTAATTGTAATATTATGTGTCAGTCTACAAAGTCTAATTGTGATTATGCATACATTCAGACTACAAAGTCTAATTGTGATTATGCATACGTTCAGATGATGTAATTATAATTATGCATTAACTGTACTATACAATAGGATCCAAACATTCGGGAGTGTTTTGATAATTATGATAAACCTCAAACGGTGTTGAGGTAATTATCCCATCCTTTTTTTTTCTTTTAAATAATTACCTAAACACCACCGACATTTGCACTAAACAAAGAAACACAACCATATGATCTGAAAAGTTGTGAAAACACTCTTTGTAGTTAGTTCAACTAATGAAAAATTTAATGAATAATTACCATTACACTCCTAGAATATAGTGTAGCTAAGCATAATTATAATTATAACCCTGAACGTATGCATAATTACAGTTAGACTCCATAGGCTGATATATGATATTACATAATATCCAGAGAGTGCACTTGTAAAGTTTAGAATTTTCAGATATATAGTGTAATGCTAATTATTCAAACACCAAGAAATTTTTTGATAATTATGGTAAACCTTAAGGGATGATGAAGTAATTAGGGCAAAAATCAAACCTCGAGAGGTGTGGAGATAACTATCCTCCTTTTAATTTCTTGTCTTCTATGCTTTCAATTTTCTCACTGCCTATTTATTTCTCTTGTTTGCCCTATAAAATGTTTTCCTTTAGCAACTAAAGAAACTATCTAATGAAGGGTAACCTTGGATAGAACCATGAAAAGTTAGGAATGCAATGTGATGAGAGTCGTACAAGAAATTATCCTATTCCAAATACCTCAACTGAATACCATTGGATTCTTACTTCTCCTCCTCCTTCTGTTTTTCTTTCTTTTTTCCCCCCTCTCCCCCTTCTCTTTTATTCTTTCAAATTCAATTTTCTCACCCTCAACCCTTTTCATGGGTAAATTGATTTACCACCTGTAAAACAGGATAGGTGTGAAAAAACTCTAAAAAAATAATAGGCATAGATATCTTTGTGATTTAAAACTTCATGCATCATGCTCTCACCATCAAGCAATGTGGCTAACTCATGAGTTTTGCAACCAATTATGTGATTTTGGCTTGAGTCATGTCATTTTTGCCCCTAATAGTAAGTATATAATGTCCTACCACTTAATAGATTTTGTTTTATTAAAATTTTTTGCTCTTCCATGGCTTTCATTGTTGCATGGACTCCCTTCGATCAACGGAAGAAACCATGGAAAACAAAAATTTTAGCAAGAACAAAGAAAATGGCATTTGGGGCAAAAATAATATTACACACACAATTTCACAAAATCACTTGCAATATCCGAGTGAACCTCATTTCCTAACAGAGTGTTGTATAATGCAATAATTTTAATAATAGGCATCAATGTCTATTATTTTTTTCAGAGTTTTTTTTTTTTTTTTCATTTGTACTATGCAAGGGGTGTATTGCATTTTTTATATCACAATGAGTTGCAATTTACCCCCATTCCCCCAAAACCGGATCTGTAAACCTTAATTAAGAGATCTGCAACCCCAAAACAATAAAATAAAGCAAAGAAATACATTAAGACAGCCAAAAAATAAAAATAAAAGTAAAAATAAAACACTTAATGACCAGATAATATGTATCTTCCTCCAAAATCACTTACCAAGAGCCTTCGGATGCACGCTGTAAAACTCCATTGCATCAATCTCCTTAATTACTTTAGCCGGTAAAGCCCTAAAAAAGACTTTATTCGTCAAATACGAGATAGTCAATTCTTGATCTGTCGGCACGAACCGCCACCCGAGCGGCAATTCTATCTGATTCTCTTCTTCGGAATCCAATGGTAATTCTGTCTGAATCCTTTCTACAGAAGCCATCTTGTAAGATCGAAGATGGGTTATCTTTCGGATAATTGTTGTAAGATGAAAGAACGGTACAAGAATTGAGCACACAATTTCTCATATTTATACGCGCACACAGATAAACGCGAGAAGACCGTTTATGGAAAGGCGTGGGGTGATGAATGTCTTTAGGAATCCTAAAGCAATTAGGATTACTACAGAATAGGTAAGTTTGAACTATTGTTATTTTAGTTAAAAAGAAATTCCGAGTCGGTTTATTTTTAGGACTCTTTATTTTATATGCTATTTAGTTAAAGAAGTAAATAATAGGATAAAATATGCTTTGCTTCCTGTATTATGTCTTATATAATACTTACCCCATGTACTGTGAAAATCATTACTTATTCCCCTGAAGTTAGTCAACCATTAGTTTTTTTCGTTAAATGAGATTAACTTATTACAAAAATACCCTTTCTACTCTTATTTAAAACATACAAGTTCCAAACATTCTCAATAGTTTTATTTATTCAATCCACGCTCCAAGATTTTGCTCCTCAGATTTTCATCATTGAAATTTTTATATTTTATTTTCTTTAACTACCTAGAAATATTGAATAATTTCACACATTGGGAATCTTTATGGTATTTATATTAGTCATTTATGTCTTTATTTAATTAAGCTGGAAGGTATATATAAATACATGCATTCCCTATAACATCTTGTTGAAAGCAAACAAATAAATTAGCTAAACCTTTTATCCCATTTTTATCTTTCATTTGTAATGAAACTTAAGTCTCATATAACGATATATTAAGTTCATCTGGTACGAATAAAAATGACTATAAAAAATTTGAATAACTATGGTTGAAAATATACATGAAAAGGAAATAACGTGTATGAGGGCCAAACGTATGGGGAGTAAAAATTAATGTGAATATAGTCTCATTTGTATGTCATATTTCCCATTGTCTGAAATGTGACAAGTATATTATATTACATTATACAGATATACATGTATTTATATGTACTTTACAAATTAATTAAATAAAAACTTGAATTACTAACATAAATGGCATAAAGATTCCCAATTTATGGAATTATTCAATATTTCTAAGGATTTAAAGAAAATAAAATATAAAAATCAAGGAGCAAAATTTTGTATTGTGGATTGAATAAAGAAAAAATTGAGAATATTTGGCACTTGCATGCTTAAATAAGAGTAAGAAAAATAATTATGTAATAAGTTAACCTCATTTAACGAAAAAATTAATGGCTAACTAAGTTTAGGGGGGTAAGTGATGACTTTCATAGTACAAGAGGGTTACATAAGGTATAGTACAAGAGGGCAAAGTGCATTTTATCCTAGAGGGTCCATTTACTTTGGCTGATTCAGAATGATACACAATTTTGTAGAACCCAAAACTTTTTTCACTTTGAATTATTGGACAATGTTGTGGCCCTTGAGATACCCAAGGCCAAGTACCAAATCTACATTTTTCTTGATCACCTATCCAAGCATTTATGGTATGATTGGGCAATCAGCCCATGGTTTGTTTTGTGCAAAATTTGTAATGATTCAAGTTGCCCCTTCCATCTTCTTCGTCAGTCTAATTACAAGTTACCCTGTAGAATGGGCAAAAGTTTGACGGCTGCCCCTCCACCAGTGTACTCGTTGTGAAGCCCCCCAAAGACGTAAGTGTTGATAATTACACATAGAAAATCGATCCAAATCCAAATATAACATCCCGTTTATGCTTCACAAACCTTTTCGGACAAGAAGAAATTTCGTCTCCAAAAACCTTTGTTTTATATTTCATCAATAATCAAGCAAGCCACACTAGAGCAATAGTTTTGAGGTTTTTGCAGCCAGCCGGCTGTGTTATGTCTAATTGGCAAAACAAATTCTATGAAAAAATAATTGGCAAATTAAACTTTGTGAAATCTTTTATTAGCAAAAAAATCCCTTCGTATCTAGAGTTAGTAGCACGCATCTTGTGGTGCAAAACTTATTGATTGTTTATGCTAAATTGTCCAATTTACCCTCAAACGTTTCTATGTCTTGCAAGAAAAGCCCCGTGTTTAAATAAATTGGCAAAAAGACCCTATGTTATAAAAATTAACAAAAACCCCTATAGTGCACAAATCTTTTCGCAGGATTTTGAGGGTGTTTGGCATTGCTTCTGCTTTGAAAAAAAGTAATTTTTATGTAAAAAAATTAAAAAACTAGTTGTAATAGCGGTTAGCAAAAGTTTATAGTGTTTGCAATTAAAAGTTAAAAAATTATCGGTAATATTTGTCAAAAAAGTAATTTTCAATATACTTGATTATGTTTTTAAATTTTAAATTATAAAAATGAGAGTAATAAATATTTTTGTATAATTTTTTTTAACCAAAAAGCAAAAGTTAGTTTTAGCTGATTTTAGCCTAAATCACTTCTACAAAAGTAGAAATTACTTTACCAAACACTTTTAAAACTACTTTTCAATAGTTAGAAGCTAAAAGTTGCTCTCAAAAGCAATGTCGAACACCTTCTTTATTTGCTAATTAATTTTTCACAAGGTTCAATTTGCAAATTACTTATAACACAGCAAGTATTTTGCAAAAAAACTCAAAAGGGTCTAAATAATGTAATATGATGGTAGGGGGCGATGAAATAATTAATTTTTTCACAGGATTTTGTATGCTAATTAATTTTTTACAGGGTTCAATTTGCCAATTATATATATCACAGTGGTATTTTGCAAAAAAATCAAATCATTTTTAATCTAATAAGATATCTATTGAAGCTAATTCTTATTTCTTAGCTCGCGAGGCTTGTTCTTGATATGTTCTGCACCAAATTCATCATAGTTGCTGATGAATCCAGTCTCCCCTCTAACGTTTTCTTCACTTTCAGTGCGAGTACTCTCGATTTGTTTTATTATGTTGTTTCTTTGAGATTTGAATAGAATAAGGAACTAACACAACAGAAAAAGAAAAAAGAAAAGAAAAAAAAAATCCGACGAGGAATTGTTTGTCCCCCGTTTTTTATCCAAGTTCTGGCGGAAGTTTTGCGGATTGTGTTTTTGGAAGAAGGTCTCCGCCATATTTACTTGGGTTACTTGAAAAGATTGAAGGAAACAAAAGGGATTATGATTAACACATTTTAAGAGCTTGAATCTCTTTTTCTAATTTAACAAAAGATTGGTTTTAGAAGATAAAAATTTTCTTTTCCTGAATTTGGTTTTTTAGAGATTATTATTTTTAAGATTTATTTATATTTAAAAGGGCATAGTGGGAAAATTACCTTTGCCATCACAATTTCATCAAATAATTTCTAATTTATTTTTAAGATCTTGATATGCACATTCAATTTTAATCATTTTAATTACAAAATTACCATTATTAACATCTTTTAAAGCTAAAAACCTTATTCCATTCAAACACTTTAACAATTTATTTTTGAAATAAATTCTAACATTTAAAAATTCCAAACGCATCTTATAAGATGTTTTAAATAAACTTAACCAAACACTTCCTAAATCAACAAATCATGTGCTAAAAGCGCATAGTTGAAATCTATGCTAAAAAAGCGCATGGTTGAAATCTAGTGACAACTGCATTAAGCTCCAACTAAAAATTATTATGAACCCAAATACTCATCTATACTATATATAAAGTAACAGGGCCAAAGATAGTTTTATTTTTTTTGTCCGTCATACTAAATGTATAAAAATAACCCTACTGCAAAAAATAATGACAAAAGCAGTTATAAAAATTAAAATAAACCATTTTTCTTTAATCTTTTAATATTTTTTTTTAATTTCATTATTTTTTTTCAATTATACTTTTCTTCTTCCCAACTTTAATATATTCAAATTTATCTTTCGATCATATTATTTTACATAATAAATTCAAGTAATAATATTCAATAATTAAGAAATGTTTTTTGTTATTAAAAATAAATAAGTATTTTTAATTTTGTAAATAAAAAAATTTAAGCACATTCATTGAATGTGCCACAGTTGCTAGTATCTATTACTATATAAAAAGAAAGCCACTTGTATATCTAAAGTGACAGTTTAGATACCAAATTTTAGTATTCCTATTATGCCCTTCAATTTTTGGATAAATTTGTATTTTTCTAAAAACTTACTCAACCCACCATGTAATCAATTGCATGCGCACCGTTTTTCAAATTATCTGTTTATTTTTATTGGCAAATATTTCAATTCTTGATGCTCTTTCCCTTAAAAAAAAAAGAAGGAAGGAGGTTCTTGATTCTTTGACCGAGAAATGAAAAATGAAAACTAAAACTTTATCCAATTTTTATTGAAAACATATAATTGCAACCTCTCCACTCATAATTTCCACTAGCAACTGTGGCACATTCGATGCATGAGCTTAATTTTTTTATATAAAAAATTAAAAATATTTATTTATTTTTAATAATAAAAAATATTTCTTAATTATTGAATATTATTACTTGAATTCATTATGTAAAATAATATGATTGAAAAATAAATTTAAATATACTTAAGTTGGGTAGAAGAAAAGAATGAAATAAAAAAAAATTGAGAAAAATTAAAGAAAAATGGTTTGTTTTTAATTTTTATAACTACTTTGTCATTGTTTTTTTGCATTAGGGTTATTTTTGTACATTTAGTGTGACGGACCAAAAAAACTACCTTTAACCCTCTTGCTTTATATATAGTATAGATATTTCCACTCTTTTTGCTCCACCCAAAAACTCTCAATTTATTATGCCACCGAAAGCCAGTTACCAAGTGTTGCTGTCATGCCAACTGATGGTTCATCCGCCTCCGCCCCATTACACACACAATCAAAGACGCCATTTTTGCTCACAATTTTATGTATTGTAAAGATTGCTTCCACTTCACTGGTTTCCTCACAGTTTTTCCTCTTTATTGCAGGATTATCAATATAAATTTGGTATCTTTTCTCTATTAATAAAAAAAGAAAAAGGAAAAATCAGAGTACAATAGAGAGATAATTCTGACAATGGTGAAAAAATGAATGGGCATGTATCTAGTCTAGAATCTCATTTTTTTGACAATTCGTGGGGAATATTAATTTGTTTTCTTCGATTTTAATTGTGATTATTGTAATGTATTTATCAGGTGAATTTGGTTGGAGGATATTATGATTAGGAGATAATGTTAAATTTGGATGTTACGTTGATGTGCTGGAGCATAAAGAATATGGAAAGCAAATGGGTGACTGAAGCTCTTGGAATTACTCTTCGTGGTGTCAAGTGGGATTTTAACACATCCTCAGCCTTATATTCTATATGGAGAAGTAATTATTCTTCCCACATTTTAAATTTCATGAACTAATTTGAATGTGAAAGTTCATTTTCTTGCTTGGTTTGCAAGTGTTTTAGTTTAGTATTTTGTTCTCATTAAATTTATTTATTTTCATGGAAAATGAAAATATAGTTAGATTTGCAAAATTTTATTAATCTAACTTAATGAGTTGATTGATTTATAGAACACAATTGATCTAATTACAATAGATATAGTAATAGATAGCCATGTGGTACTTAATCTATACATGTGATAACTGCTAGCAGAAAAAGGGCAAAAAAAAATTCCATATGGGATAATTCAAATTGAGTCCCATAAAGTCGTCCGTAATTCCTTTTAGAAACTTATTTCGATATTCATCGATATAATTCGTGAAAAATGCATGGCTGATTTGAGTTATATATGCAGTTGTAACATTTCATCTTCAAGAAGCACAGATGTGTCGTATAAAAACAGAGATTGTAATATTGTTTGCACAACAATGTAAAGAAAAAGAAAAATAAAATAAAAAAACAAATCAAAACAAAACAAAATCAATGCTGTAGATAGTTTCTTCATAAATGATTTTTGTCTGGTTACATATTAAAGCTCTTAAATGCACAACTTGGTGGGCATCAGTCAGAAAACATCAAGATTGTTGTACTAAAAGGAATGAAACAGAATATTACAACAAAACCTTGAAGGATGTTATCAAGGTTTATGATTCAGTTGAACTATAAAATTATGTCTTGCTGAGGTCTTCACATCTTGGTAATTCTTGTACCAACTCCGAGTTCAAGCTCGTAGGTCTTCATTGCCGAATTCCTCTCATTCCTCTATATTTTCTTCATGGAAACTCATGAAAACTCCAAAACTTTCTACCTCAATTAATCGTGATGTTATTTTTCAAATATACAAAGGGATCTCCTTCAATTTATCCAAATCTTTAAAAGCAAGGTGCTTCGAGGCATGACAAATATGTGTTGTTTATCTTTAAAGACAACACTATATTGGTTTTGAGCATCAGAATGTATTGATGCGATTATCCTTAAATTTATTTTTTAATAGAATTTCAGTTATGAGATTCCTATCAATAAGTTTTGAAGTACTCTTCTGCAACTTCTTCCAAGCTTTTTTCAATAGTCAATTTGACTAAACCTTCTGCAATCCACAATTTGACCAGTTTGGAGACACGAACTTTACGTTGTCCCAAATCTTGTTTTGTAGAACAGAAGTTTCGTCTTATCTCATACTTTAAATGTCCATACATCATCCATGACTACTTCAAATTTTTTCACAAAGAAGAAATTATAAAAGAACTACTCGAATACTACATTCTTGAAATATTGTAACCCAAGCACGAATATCAAAATATTATTTAATAACTAAATTTTTACTGATATTTCTAGCAAGGGTGGTCTTACCAATTTTCACAAATATTTCAAGAAAGCGCGACATTTCCAATTCCACCCATCCCAACAATCGGGACGATTTGCCAATACAACCATTGTTGTCGCGTGAGCCTGTCAATGATTCCTTTCCCGACATCATCACAACCCACCATGGTCAACTTCGTTTCAATCTCGATCACCTCTTTCTTGATAAAATCCATTTCTCATATGCCTTTCTACAAATCTTGATACAAGTAAATGATCTTATATTGTGGATCGAGCAAGAATTTGATCCACTACATGGATTCAATCACATCTCCAGCCGCATAAACTGGATCTGGATGTAAATCTACAAGTTATCGACTTATTTGGAATAAACTTCAAGAAAATCTTGTAACAGACTGACTTTTTTATGAGAAATTGAACTTATTTTCTGGCAAGAGAAATGGAGGGGAAGAGAGGCTAGATCTGATCTAGAATATGGTTGAGAGGAATTATATAACTAGAGCCGCCTAAGATGCAATCTTTGACCTAGATTCCTTCTTCTCTCTCAAGTTTCATAAAGAAAAGTACTGCTTATATTAAAGGCAAGTTGCTGGTGAGAGTGCGGTTAATTTATGACTTGAGGCCATATTTAATGGCCAACAGGGGGAAAAATTGCAAATTTAGTCTCTTAATTATGGCTTCTTTTTATTTTAGTTCATTTTGTTTGGGGTTTAGCATTTTTGGTCCATTTTCTCAAAAGATTTAGCACATTTGGTACATTTTTTTACAATTTTAGTCAATTGAGCCCTAATTTTTCAAATTAAACCCAAAATTGTCCTAATTAACTTTAATCGGGCCACAAATTTGGAAAATTTTCATCATATAGCAAAAGCTTGCCATATTGCCAACACCTCATTATTTTTACTTAACTTGAGGAAAAAAAATTGCAAAAATTACATAAAAATATGAAAATTAATATGGAAATAAAAACTTGGTATTGCAAAAAATAAAAAAGAATAAATTATATAAAAGAATAAATGTAATTAAAAAATTAAAATTTTATATTGCGAAAAATGCAATATGGAAGTTAATAACTTTATATCGCAAATAAATAAATAAATTTATAAGGAAATAAAAATAAATTACATAAATCTTTTATTTTGTTTTTGTTTTTTTAGCATTTTATTAAGGTTTTCTTTTTTTTTTCGCAGCATTTTTTATTTCCATAAAAAAATTTGTGTAATTTTCTTTTCATTTTTTTATTCTTTTATTAAGTGCAAATATTGAGGCAGCAACGACGTGGCAAGCCTTTGCAATCTGACAAAAATCCCCAAATTTGTGGCTCAATTAAAGCTGATAAGGATAATTTTGGACTTAATTTCAAAAATTTGGGCTCAATGGACTAAAATTGCAAAAAAATTGTACTAAATGTGCAAAATCTTTTTGAAAAATGGACCAAAAGTACTAATTCCCAAATAAAATGAACTGAAATAAAAAAGAGATCATAGTTAAAGGACCAAATTTACAATTTTCCCGCCAACAAGATATTTGATAGGTGCGGCTTTAATACGGATTCTCAAGAGTCAGTACCTTTGAATTTTGTACGCTCTAGATTCTTCCTAAATTATCTTGGGCCGTGACATTGAAATTCCGAGCCATTTGGCTTGAATACTTGCGCTGGTGATGAAAAGATGAGATTCCAAGTTGGTGGATGTTTTTGAATTATTTGTTTTATATGTTATTTTCGATTACTGCACACTATATACGTATGCTAAAATAATTAATATATATTTCATATATATTAAAGTATTATGCAAACTTAATTTGTAATATTTGATAATTAAAATATGATCAATATATTTAATATATTAAAAGATATTTTAAGCATAATATATGAAAATATGCTACTAAAACCATCGAATTTCACTATTTATATATATATATTATAGAATAATGGGGTTAATGAAATAAGTAGTATAAAGTTTTATTTTGGAAAATATTTAATTCCCGACTTGTAATTTGAGAATGAGTGGATTTTAAGTTTTCCTTATTTGCGAGAATTTATATAGGAATCAAAATCTAATAATCTAAGCATGAAATTGAGGTATACTTTATGACTATTACCTAGTGTTATCATCAAACATGATGCCAAGATTTGATTCCATTTTAAAATCTCTTAAAAATTATCAATAAATGACAACATATGAACTATCATACAACAAGAGCTATATAGGACTAGCGTAAATCCATGGAACTTTCTTTGCAATTGTTACATGCCAAAGAATGGGAGTAATATGAAGTGACCAAATTTGATTCCATTTTAAAATCTCTTGCAAAGAATCGACAGATTGAATAATATGAGAAGTTGTTATGGGGATATTTTACCTATAATCTAGTGAGCTAACTAGGATAATTACATTCTACCTCAAAGATGGGATTTCTCATCATGGAATGAGGAAATAGAATCATAGACCCTTAATTTAATCAAGGCTGCAATCTTTTAAAATAAATATGGTACTAAGTTAGGTAAATTAGTATATCCAACTTAGCACTACAAAATAAATATGTCCTAAAAGGAAAAATATGTAACGATCATAACCGTTCTGCAATATTCCACTGGAATTAAAATGATTGAAACGGTGATCTCCATCTCAAGACTCACAACTGTTCTGCACGCATGGTTCCCTTGTAAGTACCAATTGATTACCAACGAAAGACTGCTTCCCACTAATCTCAATAATAATCTAGTTGTAAAGTTGTCTCATTTTTTTTCCTTTTATTTTATTTCAATATTTTCGTGGAAATTCCAGAACTATAAATTTAACGTTCTGTAACGTTTCAGCAAAATGATTTCTTTAAAATTATTTTGGGATAAAAAGTGATTACCAACGAAAGACTGCTCCCCACTAACCTCAACAATAATCCACTTGTAAAGTTGTCCAATTTTTTTTTCTTTTTATTTTATTTCAATATTTTCGTGGAAATTCTAGAGTAAAGTTGTCCAATTTTTTTTCTTTTTATTTTATATCAATATTTTCGTGAAAATTCTAGAACTATAAATGTAATGTTCTGTAACCTTTCAGCATAAATGATTTCTTTAAAATTATTTTGGGATTTCGTGAAAAAAAAATATTTTGGGATAAAAAAATTAATTGCCTCGAGGGCAAAAAAAGGTTTAGTTTATTGCTATTGTGGAATCTCAATATTTCAATCTCTTTGTTTTTACCCATAAAGTCAAAATTATGGCTTCAAAGTCCAAAGCCACCGGTCACGTGCTTCACTCAAATGCTTTCCTCACGTGACCAACGCGTGACCACGACATGTCCGTGCAATTTTGTTTGGTTTGGGCCCCACTTGGACAAAACACGAATTCTTTGCCCCGCCTACTGGGTTAACCAGTTATTAGGTATTAATACACACTTAATACGTATGCATTTGATAATTTTTATCTTTAAATGCAATTGCAATTCATATTTTATGTGTGATTATTTTGACCGTATTATTTAATTATGATTATATCTCTAAAATTTTAAAAATTTAAATAATTCACTAACCAATTACATTTTTAAATTATTCAAAATATGTCTATTAATGAAATTATTTACAATTTATTATGGCTAAATTATTCAACATAAAAATAATTACATTGATTTTATTAATATACATAAGAGATAGTATTCAACTATATGTGAGTGGATGTGGGATGCAACATAGCAGACATGTAGTGATAGTTATATTACCATCAAAATAAATGAATATATATATATATATATATAAGAAATGATATTTTAGGAAAAAGACTTAAGCCATGCCAAATAACGTTTCGCACTTTATTAAAAAGTTTAGATACTATATATTTTTTGTAAAGTTGTTGTATTTACAACTTAACCCGATTGAATGTAATTTCTTGCTTCTCGAGGGACAGTATCCTAATTTCTGCTAAACGTTAAACCCTGCAAATTACAATCTCTCATCAAACCGCTTCTATGTTATCAAGTTGTTGCATTCAACAATGGCATGTAAGTGCAGTGGAATTTTCTAGAAATCTTTTGTAACTCTTTATAGCTCATTCAGTATCCGATATTAAGTAACAAAAAATTATTGTCTCAAGAACAATTTAAAATCACTTAAAAAAAATTATTCAGATGATCTCTACAGATAGAGATAAAATACAATATTTTTTATGTTAAAGATAATCAAAAAACAATTTTTTTCAATGGGAAAATAATTTCTAAAAGATCATAAAGAATTAAAAAATAAAGCAAAATTATATGAAAAAAAATAAAATTATTTAAAAGATGAAAGGGAACCATAATTAACTTGATATATTTTTATGTTCACAAGCATTGCGTGTGGGTAGTTGTTCAAAAAAAATAAAATAAAACAAAATAAAACAAAATAAATTTCTTTAGAAATGAAATTGTTAGAATGAAGCCATAAGGCTATATTTGTTGGAAACAAACCTTTGTGAGAATGAGAAGCCTATTTTGCACAAGAGAAACAAGACAGAGTATATGTGTCATGTGGGATTGTTACATATCCTCACATGTTTAGAGTTAGATATCTGGAGTATGATATTAACATAAGACGCGTATCCATCACTGGGTAGCCCAATATTAGGAATGAATCTAGACTGATACCATATTAAAAATAGACATTGGACCAAACTTACTCTACAAACTAGTTCAAGAGGTAAAAATTGTCCAAAATCATACAAGAATGCCACAATTCATATACTTTACTGATGTGAGATACTAACACATCCTATTTTTGGTGAAATATGGTACCATGAACAAACAAATATTCATCACAAACTCCACCATTAGTAGAGTCATCCGAAATTGAAATTTATTTCAATATTCATTGATATGAAGTCGTGAAAAATGCATTGGCAATTGAGTTCTATATGCAGTTGTATGCTGTTAACATTTCATCTTGAACAAACACAAAGGTATCGCACAAAAGTGTATCGTATTGTCTACAGAGTCAATGTAAAGGGAAAAAGAAAGAGAAAAGATAAGAAAAGGGACGCAATGGGCCATAAATCAATGAACTGTAAATTTACTTTATAAATGACTTTTGTAAAGCATACAACCTGGTGGACATCATCAAGAGAACATCAAGGGCTATAGTACCAAAAGGAATGGAACAAAATATTACAACAAAATCTCGAACGATCTTATCAACGTTTATGATCAGGTTGAACTAGAAATTTATGTCTCGCCAAGCTCTTTACCTCTTGATAATTTTTGTACAAACCTCGAATTCGAACTTGGAGGTCTTCATTGCCGATTCCTCTCATTCGTCCGACATTTTCTTTACAAAATCCCCACAACTCTCTAGCTCAATTAATCACAACGTTATTTCTCCAATACACCAAAGATATCCTTTCACTTATCCAAGTCTCCGAGTGCTCCATGAACAATATATAAGCGCTTGCTGCTCCGCCCACAGCGCTTGCTGCCTCTCCTCCAAACCCTCTATGCGCTCTCTGGTAGCGCAAATGCGTGCTTCTTTCCATGCAGGAGTGAGTATTGTATCTTTAAGAACAACAACTAGTATCATTGCGATTTCCCAAATCACAAAGGAGTTTTTTTTCATAATTGAATCAAACTTCAGAATGTGTTGAGGTTTCCAACAGAGTTTCAGTTATGAACTGAAATGAGATTCTTATCAATACAGTCTTTAAGTACTTTTTTTCGATGTCTTTCGAGTCATGTACTTCTGTACAATCTCTTCCAAACATTTTTCACTCATTGGTTTTAGAAATCCTTCAGCAATCCATTGTCTAAGGATTTATTTTCCAGTAGACTTTCAATTATGAACTAAAATGAGATTCCTATCAATAAAGATTTTAAATATTCTTTTGCAACATCTTCTAAGTACTTCTGTGCAATCTCTTCCAATCGTTTTCAGTAGTCAATTTTTCACTAATCCTTCAGCAATCCACTTTTTGATGAGTTTGGAGACACAAACTTTACCTTGTCCCAAACCTCGTTATGTGGAATCATGGACTTTACCTTGTCCCATGTTTCAATACTCCACACGTCATCCATGACAATCAAATACCTTCTACCACATAAACTGTTTTATGATATTTTCATTAATTTCAATTAAGTGAATTATCTTGAAATTTTTCTGACTACTTTGAATTTTTCACAAAGAAAAAGTTGCAAAAGAATTACTCCTACACTATATTTTTTGAATATCGTAACCCAAGCACAAATATCAAAGTATTGTTCAATAATTGAGTTTTGTAAATATTTGTGGCTAGGGTTGTCTTACCAAGTTGCATCAATATGTGTAGCAAGTGTAGTCTTTCCAATTCCACCCACACCAACAATCAGCACGAATTTGCCGATTCAAATATCGTTGTCGCTTATCCATGATTTCCTTCAAGACATCATCACAAACTACCACGGTCAACTTATCCATTTCTTCTATGAGCTCTATCCCTTTCTGCAGATCTTGTTACAGGTCAATGAAACTTATAATCTTTTCCCAATAAGTTGTGGATCGAGCAAGAATTTGATCCGCTATATCGGATTCAATGACTACATCTTCAACAGCATTAGCTGGATCTGGATGTGAATCTGCAAGCTATCTACTTGTTTAGAATGGATCTGGATGTGAATCTGCAAGCTATCTACTTACTTGGAATAAACTTCAAAAATCTTGTGAGAAAGTAACTTTTTTATGAGAAATTGAACCTACTTTCTGGCAAGAGAAGTGGGAGGGAGAGATGCTAGATCTGATCTCAATATGAGTGAGAGAAATTATACAATCAGAGGAGCCTAAGCTGCCATCTCTGACCTAGATTCCTTCTCCTCTTTTTAAGTTTCAGAAAGAAAAGTTCTGCATATATGCTTACAAAGGCAAGTTGCCTGCGAGAGTGCTTTTTAACTTTATGAGCTGTGAGACAACAATTGATGGTTTAGAGGATCTTTGGCTAGCTAAATTTACCGAAACCTTATCTTATGAGATAGAAAATTTTATTTTTAAAGTAAGTTGTCAAAATATTTTTGAATAAAATAAAATGTTAAAATATACTAATTATTTTGTGATTAAAATAGTTCAAACTGAAGAATAAGTGAAGAACTCTTATACTTACTTTGCGATTAAATGCAATAGCCCCTGCTCTACTTTCTTTAATTGGCACAAAACTTTTCGGACTTTTCTAATTAGTATAAAACTCTTTTATTCCTGAAAATATTGCATTAAAATGGCCGTTCTTATTGTTTGGTCCCCATGCGTGGACTATGCAATTTTAATTTTTTTTTATTTTTTTATTGTTGCAATGGAACTTGGACATGGTCTTTGTTCTGACTTCTAAGCCCCAAATCGTTTTTGTGGGTTGCGAACTACGGCTATATATTTTTTAATAGTAAAATAATTTATAAAAAAATTATATAATTTTTATGTAATTTTTTTTAATATATAATTTTTATGATGGAGGAAAGAAAAATCATTCATCTGAAATTGAAGAAAGAAGGCAATAACTACAATATGATAGAGGGTATTTAAGTCATTGTATTGCTCAATTCAAATTCGGGGAAGGGGTTAGTATCATTCTATCAAATGCAGAGGTTTCATGCTAATTTTAATATATATATATATATATATTGTAGTTTTTGTGCTAGTTTGACTAAAGGGGTATTATGTATTTTGCCCGAAACATTTTGTCACCCCCATGTATTATTGTAAAAGGATAAGATAACATCTCATATTTTTGTAATTGCAAATACGGCCTATGTTTGAGAATAACCTAATTATAATATCCAAATCACTATACCATAAGGGTGTTTTTGAACTATTGAATATGCTTGATGTTATAATAGGGATCACGTTAGAATTAGAAAAATAGTAGAAACAATCTTTCTTTTTGCAATAGTTCAAGAAGATAATATGTATTTTATTGACTTTTGAAAAAAAAAATTATAAGTATTTTGAGGCTTATAATTTTATTATCTGTTTTCTTAGAAATAAGTGTTACTATTTTATAAGCTCGTAAATGTAAGATTTTTCGAAAAAGTTATATGCTTACTCAAAGCCTCAAACACCATCTAAATGACTTGATGCGCTGCTATAATATATATATATATAATGTATATATATATTGAGAGAGAATGCTATAAAATAATATTGGCATTAATAGCTTGAAATTTACAGATTACAACTTACAAGACCAGTTGAAATATAAAAATTAGGTACACAGGCTGGCTATTCAGATCCCACCAGAATAAGGATTACCCCAATCTGGAGGTGTTATTACTTAAAAAACACAAAAGAAGAAAAAAAAAAAAAAAAAGGTCTTATTCTTTCGCAGAATCTTTATGTTGTCATCCAAGCTGTTAAAATCACTTTTGAAATAATGTTATTAATTCTAATCATCTTTTTTTTAAATAGGGATTATAAAATAAATCAAGCTATTCTGTAAAATAAGACAAGAATGCAATTAATGCAACTAATTTTTAGATTTTGTGCACATAATTTGTTTTGTATTAAGTTTTCATGGGATTTTTATCAGTCATGTAAAAATTGCATTAATCCCAACTAAAATCACCTGAAAAATAAATGCATAAATGCAATTCTTATTATTTATGGATTTTTTTTTCTATTTTCGTAAATACTAAAATAATCAAATGTATTAATTTGATAAATGAAAGTGTTACTTGCTAAGTTGATTTTGTTAGTCGAACTTAAAATTCGTAGTTGGTTACATTGCTTCATTTTTTTTTATCAATTTAAAACAAAAAAAAAGTAATGTATTTCTTGAAAAAATAATTGAATGGTTAAAATACGTTCCCTTCTTTCTGTGAAAAGTAGAGACACAATTGTAGCTCCCCCAATTAACGTAAGACACAAAAGATTTGAATATACATAATATAAATATGAAAAAAAAAAATTCAAGAATTACAGCAAAAAATAAAATAAAATAGAATAGAAAAGGAAAAACCATTTTACTTTATTAAATAATATATAAGATTTTAGAATCTTATTCTAGAGCATATAAAGTCCTTTCTTAAAGTTCTTATTAACATCCTAGAATATTACAAACTTCCAAAATTTTATAAAAAAATTTAAGGCACGTAAATCTTATGATTTGTCGCTTATTCTCAGTTGTTGCCTTTGGAGCAAAGTGATCCATCCGCCTCAATATAATCTTGATTTGAAACTATAAATTTGTGCTCCTTTAAACTTGTAGGTGCTATGCGCCAAGACTTGTAACACTTTTAACCTAATTTACGTCTCCATTTTACATTGATCTATAAATATTCAGATAATTTAATCTTCTATTTGGATTTTGTTTCTTGTATTCATTAACTATATATAAATTAATTTGAATTTAAAATTGATCTGGGAGTAGGCTAATTTTGTTATTGAACAAGAATACATGTCATATTGTAGTGAATATGTTTTGTAGTGACGATAGTTTCTACTTTCATTATTTTACCAAATTCATATTACCAATCTAATTGAACCAACTTATACATTTTCTCCTATTTTTAATCTTTTTGTTTGGAAATCCAAATAAATTTTTTTTAATAAGAATTGGAGTACCATATAAAATAAATCAAGCATTGCTTAAAAAATTCTTTTACAATAGTGTGCGTTTGAAGAATGATGGATAGTTAGTATTTTTCTTGAATCAGAAATATGCATCTTTTTGTGTTTTCTTCAAAATTTCAAAAAGTTGGAACAAATTAAGAGGTAAAATAAAAATAGTTAATAGAAAATAAATATATTTTGAATTATTTGAAAAAAGTAAAACACATGTACAACCTCTTTTAGCAAGTTTGAACAATTTTTTGTAGACTTTTTCAAATTAATTTCAATTTCAAATTTCTCTTGATTAACCATTGTTGAACCTGAATATATGTCATTTACAAACACATATTTTCAATCGAGTCTAGCTAAACTAGATTTTCTTATACTTGTAATCTTCTTGTTTGGAAATCTAAATAAACAATTCTTGAAATGAATTCTATTAGAATGAAAAATAAATCAAACATTGCCTAAAAAGATCTTTCATTATGGCATACGTTTAAAGAATAGCGTACATTTAAAGAATAATAGATATTCAGTATTAATTTTTTACTCACATGCATACATCTTTTACGTTATTTTCGAATTGTTAGCAAGTTCGAACAATATCTTGTAGACTTTTTCAGATGAGATGCATGAAGATTCTAAAGGCAAATAAATATATAATTGACTTTAGAATAAAATGTATAAAAAAAGAAGTGTATAGATTGTTGGAGTATTTTCATTAACTTATGTATCTTCTTTTCCAACAAATCTCCAATGGAAAAAGTTACTTGCAATTAATGTTTATCCACTTTTTAATGAAAGAACAAGAAAGCAAATCAGTGAAAAATAAAGAAGAAATTATTGTAAATCTAATGCGTAATGACCTATACAACTTATCAGTGGAGTAATTTATAGTATAGACTAGTTTATATCGTGCTTATCATACATATATCTAGAACATAGACATATAATTTTGTAAACATCATTACACAAAAATAGATATACAGATATATTTCTAAAGATAGATACGTTGATCGATTATACTTATTATACTTATACATAAAGTATATACGAACATTTATCATTTTCAATTTTATTCAAGCATACTATGGTGGTCTTTGCAACTAATTGTGAAAAGTTTTAACCTAATTGTAAGCTGCTAAAGGCTTTTTTTGAGTATTTGAAAACTATGTTTCTACTATAAGTTCTTTAAAATTAATTAGTAATAATCTATAATCGGTTGCTTATGAGATACTATAAGTTATTTATAATAAAAGTACGTGATTATAATTCCAAATACTATCATTTTTCATTAGCTTACAATGAATTATTTGGTAGTTTTCAAATGCCAATTATTTTTTATCATAATTTATTTTTTCCGACTTTTAACAGAAGTATATATTAACGTGTTTGCATTATTTGTTATAAACACCACCTATCACCTCATACAATTTTTATATGGTTCTTTCAGCATGGCCACCACTTTTATTATTTTATAAAAGTGATTGTTTCAACAAGTTAATCTTTCTAATTTTAGCTTTCCTTCAACTACGATTCATACCATAGGCATTTTTTTTTAAAAAAAAAAAAAAGAAAGGGATGAGAAAAATATCATTTAAGTGCCATTTAAATATCTTATGGAGGTCATTGAGTTTAATTTAAATATTAAATCAATTGAACTAATATTAATTTTATGGAAAAATCACCATAACCTTGCTTGAAATTTTCATTACGTATTATACAGTATAGTATAACGACCACAGGAGATTTATATGTCATATATAACTATATAGTTCATATGTTAACATATGAATATAAGTATTTGTATACGTGTATACTATTAATTATTTGCACGTCGTTTTTAGTAGTTTTGATTTTGACATTTTAGATATGGTATTAATGTATCATTATTAAGAATTAACTATTTAACTAAAGTAATAATTTTAGATGATGAATTAATTATTTTTATTTAATAATAATGAAATATTACTCCCAACATGATGTATTTCAATTAATATATGTTTAAAATACTAATATATTGATATTATTATTTAGGATAAATTACAACCACATCCCCTAAATTTAGGTGAAATTACAACAATTACCCCTAAAATTTTTGAAATTACAAAAACTACTCCTAAAGCCCTAACAGCATTGAATATTAACAGAAGTTGTGGACGTCACCTTAATATTCCAATTTAATTCCCAGACCCTCAAGGGTAGTGTTTGTAATATACAAAATTTTTTAGGGTAGTTTTTGTAATATACAAAATTTTTTAGGGTAATTTTGTAATACTTTTGAAAATCAACTAATTTGATAATTGCATATCTAGTCGGTCTATTTCACAACAAATAGTAATAGTTTGATGCCGTTAAGGTTTTAGGGGTAGTTTTTGTAATTTAAAAAATTTTAGGGGTATTTGTTGTAATTTTACCTAAACTCAAGGGATATAGCTGTAATTTATCGAATAAAGGTAATTTAAACATTTTAAACACGATCATCATGTTTTGCTAACGAAATAGGGTTTTAGAGATAGTTTTTGTAATTTGAAAAATTTTAGACACAGTTGTTATAATTTCACCTAAACTCAGGGGGTGTGGTTGTAAGTTATTCTATTATTTATAATATCAGGTTTCTAGCATAAACTCATGTTCTACTAATTGGGTGTATCTTTTTTTATTTTTTTCTTTGGTTAAATAATAGTAAATTAATTAGTATTGAACAACAAAAAAAAGAGTGCAAGACGGAAAAATAATCCTCGCCTAGCGTGAGCCAAAGTTCAGTTCATTTAGACAATATGGTTTTATGCACTGCCAAATCACAAGCCATTTCAGCTGAATAGCCTAGAGATCGATGCAATCCAATATTCAGCAAATCATACATGCCAATTCAGGTATCAACTTCCATATCATTTAGCACATAAGAGCAAACTCAATTAGGTTATAATCCATCATTTACTAACGAATATATTTATGCTTAACAAGCCAAACTTGTCCACGAGACCCTTATTCTAGTGGCAAGATAAAGGTTTCATAGTTCCACAGTTCATTTTGATTCCCACCAATGTATTAGCCTATTTTTTTCCCTTATGGTCGGCTGTTGAGAATTTTCCTACTATGTAGTAGAATGTTGATGATTTTCTTTGTTATTGTATTAATATTTAATTATTATTGATGTATTGTTTAAACATTTTAATCACTTCACTTCAAATAAAAAAAAAAAAGAAAGAAAAAAAGAAAAGAAAAAGAAAAAGCAAAACCTTGTATCTTAGAATATTAACAAATACCTTACTGGTATATCCTACCTAATGGCTCCAATGAATCGTAAATGACAAAAGTACTAATTCTTTGAGTAACATGATGAACAATCTCAAGAGTCAAGAAGCAAATAGAAAGGCTAAACTCAATCTAAGTGAAGATAAGCACCAAACATCTTGTTGCAAAAAATTTTATTATTCTGAAATTCATAAGCACCATAACTCGGAGGCAAATGGTATTACTATAGAAGCAACATTGTCCTAATCTCAAACTAAATTTTCCAAGAAAGCCAAGAAATCTCACACTTAGTAACTTGTTTTCTTATTGTTCTTCATGGGAGATAAGCTTGACTCCTCATGGCTCAATTACGAATAAAGGCTGCAAAGGAGGAATAAGAAGTCACGGACAAACTAACTGAAACAGAAAGAGATATACACTAAGCCCTTCAATTGGCACCTTCGCCCCATTTATGGGCGTAAGGTCCTTGTTATATTGCTTTATGGGTTCTATTATAGTTTAAGGGACTGAAAACTAAGATACAAATGTAAAGCTTTAATAGCAGTAACATGTATTAGCTCTCTACCCAAATTAAACATCTAGAAGTCGAATATGGAATTGAAAATGGAAGCAATAGAAAGGGAGGAGAAGAGCAAGAGTTACCGTATCGATGCTGACAGGCTTCCCGTCATCAAGAAGTATCTCAACAACAGTGCCAGACTGATCGGCCTGAAAAATATTAAGATACATCACAGAATATGTAAAGAAAATTATATATCCGAGATATGTGCTGCATTCAGAAGGTTGTACGAGTGAATACACTGTTATCAGCAGTTTTGAAATATTTTCCAGACGACAAACTTAGGATTTAGCAAACTAAGTTAAAAATTTTTGTCCAAATATATTTACTCTTCTATTTTCATCAGCAAGAACAAACCATAATAGAGCTCGTCAAGGTTCACTTTTCTGAAGTTCTTGTTAAAATATTAAACATTAAAATGGCTCTTATCTCTAAAAGTTTAAGCTTGTAAATGAGGTTATTCAATATTGTCTCCTAACCAGAGCCAGGAAAAGGTAATGAGCGTTGCTTACTAGGACTCGCAAAAAGAATGCTTCCCACCCTAGAAATCTAAGAAAGTGTTACAAATGCTAAATATAGTGTCTCTTCTAACAACTTAAGCCTTTTGACGAGGTAGTTATTTAATAATTCTTGTCACTATTATTGCACTTCCCAGCAATGTAGAAAAGTTAAACAATAAACGGAGCTTTAGCATGAGCTTTCAGAAAATTCCCCGAAAACTGAATTACCTAATTCAAGAACATCTCTATAATTCAACTTTCAATACATTCATCTGAATGTATGTTAACCTGCAAACATGAACTATAGGAAGACACTGCTTTGCTAAAGATTAGAAGCTCACCTCAATCTCATTCATCAGTTTCATGGCCTCAACAATGCATAGAACCTGTCCTTTTTGCACCTTATCTCCAACCTAGAAAACCAACCAAAAAACAAGGAGGAACAGAGAAAAAAAATTAAACGACAAGCACACGGTTGCAAGAAAAACACATGGTACGGCAAATATTATAAACAAAGTGGCCTATGCTAATTCATGCTGTGCAAACCAAGCTAGAAGTTTTATGGACTGAACCCTTCCTAATAGTGTTCAACATAATAGACTAGGAAAAATACAATCCCAGGCCTCAAGAAAACTCATAGTCACAGACCTAAAAGTGTTTAGAAAATGAACAGAGAAAAAGCAAGAGCGAGTTTCTTCACAAAACACACCACACATACGAAGATGACTTCTAAGTTCTAATATTTATTGTCCCTCTCCTTGTGTTAAGAATTTCTTAGAGACCTTTCTTCTGCACAAGAACGGATGTGACAAAACTGAAGCATTTGTTTCCCAGTTAAACTAATTCAGACATGTCATAAACAATCTGGGTATGGGAAACTGATGAAGGTTACTTAAGGCTTTGAATTTTTCAACCACGTGAATAAAGCAGAAAACATTGAAAAAAGATTAACCTACGCAACTTCAAAACTCAGAAGGAAAACAACATAGTAAGATTGGAGGTTGTCATGTTCATGCATAAACGCAAGGTTACTTAAGGCTTTGAATTTTTCGACCACGTGAATAAAGCAGAAAACATTGAAAAAAGATTAACCTACGCAACCTCAAAATCTCAGAAGGAAAACAAGATAGTAAGATTGGAAGTTGTCATGTTCATGCATAAACGCAAGTATAATATCCGTTAACCTTCACAAAAGGTGGTGCGCCAGGAGCAGGAGCACGATAAAAGGTTCCAGCCATTGGACACTTAAGTGGGGGATGTGATGACTTGGGTTTGGTTGGCACAGGTGGTGCTTGTACTGAAGATGAAGCTGAAGGAACAGAAGCAGGAGCAGGAACACTTGGAGGAGGCAGCTGTGGTGGCAGCATAGCTTGGTGAGTAGGAAATGGTGAAAAGATTGAAGGAGCTGCAACTGATGGCTGCGGCACTGCTTCCTTTTTCCTAATAAGGAGTTCACAATCCAATTGCTTTAGCTGCAACTCCACAATATCTTGTGAATCAACAAGCCTGTGCATTTCAAAAATAAAAAGAAAAAAATCAAATATCAAGATTGAATCAGAAGTGATCAGATGCCTATTCAAGTGTTCTACATACTTGACAAGATCCTTCACTTGAGTCATAAAAGTTGAAAGGGATGATGCATCTGGAACTTCATTTTGATTTTCAGATTTTATGGTGGGCACTGTCTCCAGAGCTGGATTTGCATTTGATGTTTCCTCAATAGCAGCCTTGTTAAAGTAGACTATAATCTCAGCTCCAGTTCAAGGAAAACCAAGTTTCATAATTGAAGACAGGGAAATGAGGGAAGAGAGCAAATGAAAAATGGATAGCAATATCAATGTTCATCTTACCTCGTTTAGCTGAGCACGCACCTTAAAGGCATCTGATTGGCCCCAGCCAGGCCCCTGCTGGAAGGAGGAACTTTAAGCATTTTGTGGTAAATATCAATACAGATGTACACAAGTAACAACTTTATTTATTTCCTCCATTCTGAAACAGTAAACACATTTGGATTTTGGCCACATCCAACTTTGTTAATCGCATGATAATACTAACCAAGCAATTCAGGACACTTTTATCTCCGACTAATTTGTCTAAGTTCGTTTGAATTAATTGGACCAAGATATTGAGACTTTGATATATTCGGTGTTCATACATTAACCGTTTTTTGGCTCCATCCGGAAGCAACAAAATGCAGATTAAGCTTAACTTCATGAGGAAAGGAAGCAGGGCAAACAGAAACAGATTCATAAAAAACCTCAAGATATTCATCAGCACCCCTACACCATGAATCATAAATGTTCATGATAAACCTCCTCGATTGTTCCCATTCAACTGTCAAGCTAAAAGATCAATCACAACTGATGTCTACTAACAACACACAATCGCACCAAGCATCACGTCAACAATTCATTCAAAATTACTATATCCTTTCCACATTTCCAGTCTATCAATAACTTACTAAAACAACTAACAAATTACTCAAAAAGCAATTTTCATACATTTCAAATAATATGTAAACGAAAACGAAAGCTGAAAATGAACCTCGGATCGAGCCATTATCAATGTAGGGCTCGATCTGGAATCAGATCGAGGAAACGAGGCGATAGGGTGCCGTTTCTGAGCCGACTGCGAAGACGCAGCCAGCAGAAACGAAACCTTCGGGCAAGGAACGCTGAAAGAAGCCATTGATGATTGATTCTATACAATACAATCGAACAAAATCGATTGAGATATGAATCAAAATTTTGAAAACTGAAACTGGAGAGAGATTTGGGTTATGTAGGGAAGAATGGGCTATAAAAATGAAGACATATTAGCAGAAGAAACAAAGAGAACGAGGAGAAAGAGGAGGAGGCGGAGTGCCCGAGGAGGGGCCCCTAGACGGTGTCGTTTTTGAATGTCGTGTGCAGCTGATTTTTCCCTCCATGAGTCCAATTCAATGTGGTGGTTTAACCAACGAACTACAATCTATTTATTCGGCCCATTAAATAGTACTATTTTTAGGTAGCCACACACATTGACATTGTCTGCACTCTAATTTGGGTATTATTGTTGGGAAACATGTTTTAACCAAATAAAATTTGTATATGCTGGAAAATTTGTGACTAATGAATAAATATAGCATAATAACCCAATTCATTTTTTTTTTAAATCAGAAAAATCAATTCCATTGTCTGAGTACCTCTTGTGTGGCGCCCCGGATCACGATA
>JACFYI010003618.1:542925-564629 GCA_014898755.1 Handroanthus guayacan | reverse complement strand
TTATATATAATATGTAAACTATTATGTATTATAATATATAATATATATTTAAAATATATATATAGCGGGGCGGGTTCGCTATGAACCCGCACCCGCCCCGCTGCGGCGCGGGTTGGATTGCCATCCCTACCAACCGTCTTAAACGGTTATTCCATAAGGAGAAAGGTTGTCTGAGTGAATGACCGAATCACCTCCAAGCAATCAAATTAGGGTTAACCTTGCGCTAGCCCATTGCAAAAGCTTGTTTAGTGACAAAAGGCAATGGCTTGGCTTCCACCATCAAAATTAACTTTAACCATATATTTTTCTCAGAAGGTTCCCAAAAGTTAGGGACAATAGTCACAACGGGTGCTCTGAAATTCTCCAAGACGGAGCAAATATTTTATTAGTTAGTAAAGAGTATTGTGGTTTAAATGAATAACTCAGTTACTTACATTAACTAATTTTAAATATTTTAGTTAATATCTGAAAATTAATTTCAGATAATTTTTTGAATCAATATATAGATAAATAAATTTTGATATGTGATCTTTTTTCTTTATTATTTGGACATGGCGATCCAGAATATGATTCATAATAGTGGTGTCACTTATTATATTGTGAAATAACCAGATTATACATAGAAATACATTCGACATCGAGGTCAAAAATAACATAATTAAATTATAGAATGTTGAGACAATCTTGTGTCAAAATCCCACTAGTAACCTTGATATAATATTACAAGGAGACAAAGATTTACAAATACACAATGGGATAAGTGAAATTAATTATTGTGGTCCTGCAAATCCAAAATATTATCATTATCATTATTATTAATAGCGTAATTAGGTGCTTTTATCTCCACCGTAATTAACCCAACAAAATGTATAATAATAATTTAAAATAACCAAGTCGAGAAGAGTCTTCTAGAGTGGATAAAAGATAGAAAACAAAAGTTGAGCTTCATTGATATGATTTATTTATTACAATTTACAAATAGAAAAGACTCTCTTGATTCTTTCTATCATATGATATGGTACTTTTATATCGAAAGACTTATTAAAAGAAGGGGAAAAGGAGAAAGAAAAGAAAAGAAAAAAGAGATTAAATGTCACATTCATGCCATATCTCCTTCAAAAATCACTTTTTAGATGAGTAAATTACATTTTTACCCTTGTGTTAAACGTAATGAATAGAAAACCCCACAAAAAATAGTAGACATTGCTTTAACCTTTATTTTTTTAAAAAAATGCATTTGAACCCTTTCTTGGGGGGCCGTGAGCTCATTGCATTTTGAGAAATAAAATAAGTCTTGATACTTATAGGTTTTTCACATAAAGTTTTCTGCTCAATTTAATCTTCACAAGGAATAAAAATACGAATTACTTCTTTTCAGATCCCTTGATGATGCTTTGATCGTCTTTATTGCCGCTACACCTCGCCATCGAAAGATCACTTTTTTCATTATTGATAAGCTCCTCCTCCCTATCTTGGAGCCTCTTGAGCATCTCTATAGCAAATGAATTCAAATTATTTAGTTGACACAAATCCAACTCATCAAAGTTCTGACCTTCCATTGCTTCGTGCACCAATTGATGATATTCTTTTGGTCCATTCCTCTTTTTAGACATCATTAAATCCTTTCCCTCTTCACTCACCTTTTGCCCTAAATACTTATCATGCAAGACCATTTTCTTGCCCCTAGTCCCACTGGGAAGTTGCGAGAATTTAGACATCATTTTCCCAAGGGCATTTGGGGATGGCCATTGAACAATATTGTTTTTTCCTTGTCCGTGGATGACTATACCAACATCAACTCCACAAAAGATAGAGAGCTCATTTGCTTTTTTGAGCAAACCAACTAGCCTTCTACAGAAGATGGCATTTTTCTTGCGTTCATCGGTTACTCGCACGTGTTTTATCCCTTTTTTGGCTATTTCTTGATTAGTGATAATTATAACATTGATGTTTCAAATTTGCATGTCGCTGATCGCCTTATATAGATGAGAAGCGTTGTTTTATATGGTAAGAGTCTAAGAGAGTCAATATTTCGGAATAGTCAAATCTGCTGACCGTTGAATTTTGATAATTTCAATGAATTAGATGGTAATTCCCTTATCTTTCTGTATATTTCAACGTAAAAGCCAATTTTCTTTAAAAATATAATGATAATTCTTTAGAAGTTGTAGTTTTAATTATTAAGCTTCACAATTATGCATAAGGTCCAAAAAGATTAAATTTAATCCAAATTTATGTTAGTCGCAAGGGAAAACTATAATATTCCACGTATAAAAAAAAATAAATAAATAAATCGTATAAAAAATAAAATAAAATAAATATTATCAATTTGGGCCTCTCATTATTTCAAATTTAAATATTAGTTTTTACCAATGAACGTGTATGGTACATACATAGATATACGTAATTAATGCATAAATACTTGGGAAAATTGAAATATCGAAATTGAAGCATCCTTTGGTGATTTAAAAAAAAAAACTACGAGAAAATGATTCACAATTGATTTGTTTAGAAAATAAATTCACGGATTTTATATTTGCATTAACTTAGAGGTACGTACTTCATATGAACTGTGTTTATAACTTTGTAAATTACTGATAATTCATCATTATTTTACATATCAATTAATATTTAGATCTCAAGTTTATTTATATATGCATGAGAATTGTGTGTAATGCCGAAAAAATATGTTATTATCAGAATCCTCCTTTGCAAAATATATCAGTAAAAAATTGTTCGTTGAATTGAAAAGGCTTGGGGCCAAAAATGCAAAATGACAATCCTTTCGAAACTAAAAGTGTAATTTTCCTTTTTTCTTTGTTATTTCCATATAGTGACTAGAATATGATTAATTAGTATTAATTGTTATTTATATATATATATATATATATTAATAATACTAGTTACAAAAGTATGAATAACATGGTATCTCTAGCTTCCTTAATTTATATATATAAAAATACCCTTTTGTATTAGATTATACGATTTCTGTCACCGGTACAATATTTGGATAATCTCAACAGAACTCAAAAAATGTTAAAAACATTAAAAGAATTGTTCTATTTCACAAATTTCAACAATATAACAATATATGGATATTTAAGAAATTTAAAATAATAAGAACATGTTTGGTGTATGCTTTAATACAACTTAAAATGAAAAAATACAGAAACTTGAGATTAGTGTAGTGATACATGAGGGAGACATATACATAATTTAAGAAAGTTACACTTTAATGTAATAGAGAAATAGATCACTCCATACTAATATTACTGTCAAATCTTAGTAATCATTAAAAGAACCTATTGAATTTTGTCCATCACAAAGAGGGCCGAATAGTTAAAATTTACCTTCATTTATTTTTTTTTTCTTTTAAGAATTTTCTAATCTATAAATAAAGTATTTATTACAAAGTCAATCCAATTAACTCGAATAAAATAAATATTAATTGAAAAATTAAATATGATAAAGTCACGTGCAACGCACGTACATCTTTTCTATATAATCAAAATTCTACAATGTATCATGTACCAAAATTGAGTTACAGATATAGCTGTGATAGTACGACAAACGCACACTGCAATAAAGAAAGCCTTTTCTTCTCTTTTCTTTTTTTTTCTTTAATCATTTGAGTGATTAGGTGTTGCTATCTCTAAAACATAAATCACCCACCAATATATAGCATTAGTTTAAAATAATCAATAGGAGACAAGTCTTTAAAATAAATTAAAGAGCCAATGCTAGATAGAAAATTAAAGTTGTACCTTATTAATATGATTTATTAAGTGCTTATCTATATGGCATCTCAATCCAAACACTTATTAAAGGAATAAAAAGAATCAAAATCATTATTAAGAAGAATCAATATACAATTATATATTCATGTCGGGTAAATTGCAATTTACCCCCTTGTGAAATTAGGAAATGGGCTAGAAAAATAATAAGCATTAAGACTCTCTATAATTTAATGGGCCACTCGCACATGTTATGTCTTTTTCTTGTGCTGGTTAGTTATTTGCACGTGCTATGTCTTTTTTCTTTCCATTATTTTGGGATACTGATGTGGCGGTTTCTATTTGCACATTGTCAGCCATCTTGTTTGCTATTCTCGATGGGTGTTCGGCATTCGGGGTTCAGTTGAAACGTACTACTGAATTCACAGTTTTCCATATATTTCCATGGCTACATGCTGAGCACGAGCAGTAGAGTCGACCCTCTTTTTAACTTTTTTCCAGACATCAGAGAGACTATTGACTTTGCTTGAGTGGATGCTCAATGCCATCCTCTACTTGAACTTGAAGGAAATTTAAGTTGGGTCTGGTTTGCAACTCAGACGTTCTTTTTCCTCACGGTTCCCTGAATTACTGATTGCTTTGAATGTTTCCAAAGGAGTTGTCATCCGATCCCTGGATATTTGATTGCTGTCTTAACTTATTTTAAACACTAAAGTATGATACTTTGTGGGGGTATTTGATTAGAGAACGCAGAATTTGTATTCACTATTTTGAAACAGATGCTCAGTGTCAAAATATATCTAATTATCCATACGGGAAGCAAACAGAACGATCCATCTTTTTCTCCAAGTGTGAGTCATACTCTTGTTTGCAGCCACTGTGACACTCTGTTGCAGTATTGTTTGGCATAGTTACTTGAATACTCTAGTAGTGTCTTACACTTCTCTGGCATCTTTATTCAGAATAAAAATTCTGCTGGATCAGAGATGTGGAAATGGGATGTTGAGCCCTTTATAGTGCATAAAAGATCGAGCTTGGCAAGATATTCTCTACAAAAGGGGAAAAGTTGGTCTATGACCCTTGTATACATGTAACAGAAGCACAAAAGTCTGGTGGCTTAGCCACAAAGATTTCGCGGTGTAGTTGGTCTAACATAATGAAGGTCTCCGGTCCGAGTCCGCGCGACGCCATTATTTCTTCTTTCTCTCTGCGTAGCATTTTTCTTGGGCCCCTCTGCGTGTACCCGAAAATACATATGAGTACTGGGGATACAATAGTCTTTTCAGAATAAGGTCTCATCTCTAAGGTACTCTTTTCCTTTTTTTTTTTTTTTAATTTAAAGTAATGTTCGAAAATCTAAAGCGGCGAATCCCTTTTGCCTGTTTGTGTGCACGAACATTTTATAGATAAAACTTTTATATAGACGAAAAAACAATTTAATTCTAGACTAGTGACAATTATCTATACTATATACAAAGTGTGAATGGCAAAAATAATTATTTTTAGTGGTATATTTTTATTTTTATTATTTAAATATTTTTAATATTAACTTACTCTAATAATCATTCGCAAATTAATTTTATCTTAAAATTCATTATGTATGTGTTACATTAAAAATATTATTCATATTCTATTTATTAAATACATACTATGTGATACAAAATATTCCACTTATTTTATGCGCACTAATTAAGTTTGCAATAAACACGAGTAATATAATAGAGCGTTAATGGGGCATTAGCTATTATTAATCTGTTGGAGAAGCAATGAAATTGACAATAATCAAAGTTGAAATATGGTTATGAATTGAAAATTATTAACTTTCTAAATTTAAAAACGTTACATTTGCTATGAAAAATTTAAAGCCTTAAGCTAAGAATTTAAAGCCTTAAGCCTTAAGTTGAAATATGGTTATTCCAAAGTTTTATATTTGCTCAAAATTTGGCCACTTTATCCCTTTATTTATTCTACATCAATCGTTGAACAAGTATGCTAATAAATACACAGTATTTATTCCTCCTTTTCATTTCCTTCTCAATGAAGTATTAGAAAGCTCATTGTTCTTCCTTTTCATTTCCTTCTCTAATAAGTATTAGAGAGCTTCACCTCTTTATTCTTTTTCTTCTTAATTGAAGGTAACCTGAACTCTAGGAATATATATTTATCGTATTTTCATGGCTTGCTTTTTCTTTGTTTATTTAGTCTCCTTTTTACCACTATTTCTATATGATAATGGAGGAGAGTAGCAATATACAAAAATATTCGAGTGTCGTTTTTCTTATTATAATTATTATCCCCTTCATCTAATTATGTTTCTTTTCAATTTGAATATATGAAACATATATACCTATTAAATGGAAACATAATAGAATATATACCAATCTAATAACAAACAAGCAAAGTGGTTATATAAATGGTAGTATTTAAAAGTAGAGGTGGAGGGAAAAAATTGCATTGACTTCTCTTGAACTATGAACTATTAGCAACCACCTCCCCTCGGATTTTGCTTTCTGGCACCAACCTTCCTTCTATCTATTTTTGTGTTAGTTTTTATTTATATAAACTAAAATGTCATTTTGTTTGGGGAAAAAAATGTTATCAATTTCTTTATATTATCCACTTTTTCTTTTCCCCCTCTTTTTTTCCTCAAGGGAATCGACAAGTACCTATTGGGGACGCACTACAGTCTCTTCAACCTCTGCAAACACTTCAAGAATCCATTCTCGTCTCAGACCAATCGTTTGCCAAACAGCCCTCTATTTATAGGCCTGAAAAACCACCCTTTCATATTCATCAAAAACCAAATAAATCTCAAGAAACTTTTTTTTTTAATTTCTCATTTTAATTATGGCTACTGCAGGTATAGGTCAGAAGGTTATTGAGGTATTAAAATGGATCATATCTAGCATAAAATATGGCCTTCAATTTATTTGCAAGACTGTGAAACAGTTAGAGGATTGGTTGAATCCTTTCTACGACAATTTCTCAGAAGACTTCAAGGAAAACTGTGTGAGCCAGGAGAAATCGATAGATGCTTCAGTTGAAATTATATACAGCGTTATTGGGTCCATCTCCGAGCTAATTGATCATACCACATCTGACAGTGGCTTATCTGCTTTGTCAAAGCCTTTTGATAATCTCCTACACGAGTCGGATAAGCTGTTTAAGGTTGTTGAAGAATTTTCAGGTCTCATGTCCGAAGCCGAAGCTAAAGTAAGGGGCAAAAATAAGACAACTGATGATCAGCCGTATCAGAAAATGCGTGGGCTTTTGGTGAAAAAAATGGTAGTTCGTCTCATGATAAGAGTTTTTCTTGGCTTTTTTTGAAGTTATGATGGAGTTGTGTTGTGAATGTTACATGTTTCAACTCCTTTTTTCTGTCAGGTGTTAAAATTGGAAAGAAAAATAAAATAGATGAAGGGGATTGTAACTGGAAGTGGAGTGCAGAAATAAAATTTCACCTTCATGTTCAAACTAGACAAAATACATATATAATTATATACAAAGGGCTTGTTTGAATTTAATGATTTTTTACGTAATTAATTTATTATTATTATTATTTTATTTTTATTTTTATTTTTATTTTGATAAATATTTGAATTTCATGATTGGCTTGATAGCATTGATGACATATTAATATATTGTTGGACTGTATTGTTCGCTGCTTCACTTTCATGGTGGGCTGAAAGTACAGTTATTGCTAGAAGTGATTAAAATTGGCCTGTTCTTTTCTTTTCTTTTTTTTTTTCGTTTAATTATAATTTTCTAATGAAGCTTAAATTTTATACTAGAACATCCATAAAATTTATGATTAGCCCTCTTGAGAATGCGCAAGTCCTTTCCAGATAAATACATGGATGAGTATTAAATTTAATAGAAAAAAGAAAAACAAACCTAGATATAACATGCATTTGTAGGAAAATGAACCCGAGATATAATATATCTCAACGTCCCCGACGTTAATTCAGTTAATAGAATATTTAACGAAAAATAGTTGATGATTTGAGAACAACTCCATAATCAAAGTTGAAATATGGTTATGAATTGAAAATTAATAATTTTCTAAATTTAAGAAATTACATTTGCTATGAAAAATTTAAAGCCTTTGCTTAGAAATTAATTTAGCAGCAATTTTTCTATATATTGCAAGTATACAAGAAAAACTCAAGGATGAAAGGGGTTTTCTAATGAAGCTTAAATTATATGTACTAATTAAAATCATTTATTCATATAAGGAATTGTTACTTGCACTCCAAACTTTTATATTTGCATGCACTATACTCCTATGCTCAAAAATTGACCACAATTGTCCCATTATTAGGGCTATAAAGGAGTTGAGCTCAAGCTGAGCTTGGCGAAAATTCCAGGCTCGAGCTCAGCTTGTTTACAAAATTGATGAGCCAGCGCTCGATCTTGATCCAGCCTTGAAATCTGAGCTTGAGCCTTAATCAAGCCTAATAAGCTGGCGATTTTTTAAAATATATATATTTATATATATTTTTAATATATATAATATATAATATGTTAAATATTAAAAATATATTTTTTTAATATAATATATTGTGTGTACATATATATTTTTTAATATTTACTTTTATATTTTTTAATATAAATATTTATATGTTATATATATTTTATAATAATAATATATATATATATAAAATATTTTTTTAATTATAGCAGAGGCTCCCGACAGCTCGCGAGCTTGCGAACCAATCTGTTGGAGCTCGAACTCGACTCGATGCTGAGCTCGAGCTCTTTAAAGCTCAGTTCAAGCTTGATTAGCTTCGAGCCGAGACGAGCTTTTTTGCATCAAGTCGAGCCGACTCAGCTCACCTTACACCCCTTATTTATTTATTTTACATCAATTGTTGGACAGGTATGCCCCTAAATACCTAGTATTATTCCTCCTTTCATTTCCTTCTCAATAAAGTATTAGAAAGCTCATTATTCCTCCTTTTCATTCCCTTCTCATTGAAGTATTAGAAAGCTCATTATATTCCTCCTTTTCATTTCCTTCTCAATTAAGTAGAGCTCTACCTCTGCATTCTTTTTCTTTTTGTTTTTCTTCTAAATCGAAGGTAACCTGAACTCTAGAAATATATATTTATCGTATTTTCATGGCTTGCTTTTTCTTTGTTTATTTAGTCTCCTTTTTACCACTGTTTTTATACGATAATGGAGGAAAGTAGCAATATACAAAATTCGAGTGTTATTTTTCTTATTATAATTATTATCCACTCCATCTAGTTATGTTTGTTTCCAATTTGAATATATGAAAACTTGTTCTCATGCAAAAAATTAAAATCTCTGTGGACTACATAGTTCAAGTATATGAATTTTACCCTTGGCTCTTTATAAGTCAATTTTCCTCAAAGGAAAAATGCTCTTTATACGTCAATTGAGACAAAAAAACAAAATGGAAACGGAATACAATATATTTAGGGGCATCCCTACCTAATAAACAAACGGGCAAAGTGGTCAAATATTAGTATTAAAGTAGAATTAAAAGGGAACCTTGAATTATAGACTATTGGCATTTGGCAACCACCTCTCATTAGGTTTTGTTTTTTCGCATCAACCTTTTTTCTATCCATTTTTTCGTTAGTTTTCATTTGTAAAGACTAGAATGTTCTTTTGTTGGGGGTGGGGGAAGACACAATGTTATCAATTTCTTCATATAATTCCTTTTTTTTTTCTCTCTCTCTTTTTTCTGCTTTTTCGAGAGAATCCACAATTACCGGCCTATTGGGAACGCACTACCGTTTGCCAAACAGCCCTCTATTTATAGACCTGAAGAACCCATACATATTCATCAAAAGAACCCTTGCATATTCATCAAAAACCAAGTACTTTCTAATTAATATCAAATTTTTATTTTCATATTAATTTTCAGCCCTTATTATGGCTACTGCAGGGATAGGTGAGAAGCTTATTTCCGGATTTAAATGGTTCATGTCTGGCCTGAAATCTTGCCTGAAATCTGGCCTTCAATTTGTTTCCAATATTGTGAAAAAGACAGTGGATTTGTTCAATCCTTCCCACGACAATTTTTCAGAAGACTTGAAGGAGGAAAACTGTACTGTGAGCCTGAAGAAACCGACAGACGATGCTTCAGTTGAAAGTAGTATCACACCCAAGGTTGTTGGTTCCATCTCTGAACTAAATCATGCTGTATTTGGGCGTAGCTTATCTGCTTCGTCAGAGCATTTTGGTAATCTCCTACGCGACTCGGATAAGCTGTTTAAGGTTGTTGAAGAATTTTTAAGTTGCAGGTCCGAAGCTGAAGCCAAAAAAAAGCGGAAATATCTGATTAGACTTTTGATGAAGAAAATGTTACTCTTTTTCTTTTTCTTCTTTATCAAAGGTAATCTGAACTCTAACTAGAAATATATATTTATCGTATTTTCATGGCTTGCTTTTTCTTTGTTTATTTAGTCTCCTTTTTACCACTATTTCTATGCAATAATGGAGGAAAGTAGCAATATACAAAATTCGAGTGTTGTTTTTCTAATCATAATTACTACTCCCTTCAGCTAGTTATGTTTCTTTCCAATTTGAATATATGAAAACTTGTTCTCATGCAAAAAATTAAAATCTCCATGGACTATATGGTTCGAGTATGTAAATTTTATCCTTAGCTCTTTACAGATGAATTTTCCCCAAAGGAAAAATGCTCTTTACATGTCAATTGATGAGAAAATGGAAATAGAATGGAATATATACCTATCTAATAAACAAACGGGCAAAGTGGTCAAATGGTAGTATTAAAGTACAAGTGGAGGGAAAAATTGCATTTGCCTCCCTTGAACTATAAACTATTGGTAACCACCTTATCTAGGGTTTGGCCTTTTTGCATCAACCTCTCCTCCATCCATTTTTCCCTTAGTTTTTATTTGTAAAGATTAAAATGCCACTTTGTTTGGGGAAAAAAAAAAAGAAGAAAGAAGAAAGAAAAAAGAATGTTATCAATTTCTTTATACAATCCACCTTTTTTTTTTTTTATTTCCTCTAGGGAATCCACAATTACCTATTTGGTTACACACTACTGTCCCTTCAGCCTCTGCGCACATTTTCAAGAATCCATTCCCGTCTCAGACCAAACAGCCCTCTATTTATAGACCTGAAGAACCCTTGCATATTCATCAAAAACCAAGTACTTTCTAATTCATATCAAATTTCTGTTTTCATATTAATTTTAAGCCCCTATTATGGCTACTGCAGGGATAGGTGAGAAGCTTATTTCCGGATTTAAATGGTTCATGTCTGGCCTGAAATCTTGCCTGAAATCTGTTTCCAATATTGTGAAAAAGACAGTGGATTTGTTCAATCCTTCCCACGACAATTTTTCAGAAGACTTGAAGGAGGAAAACTGCACTGTGAGCCTGAAGAAACCGACAGACGATGCTTCAGTTGAGAGTAGTATCACACCCAAGGTTGTTGGTTCCATCTCTGAACTAAATCATGTTGTATTTCTGAGTAGCTTATCTGCATTGTCAAAGCATTTTGGCAATATCCTACGCGAGTCGGATAAGCTGTTTAAGGTTGTTGAGGAAATTTCAAGGTGCAGGTCCGAAGCTGAAGCTAAAAAAAAGCAGAAATTTCTGATTAGACTTTTGATGGAGGAAATGCTGCTCTTTTTCATAAGAATTATTTTTTAGCCCCATTTTAAGTTATATATTATGTATTATGGTGTTGTGTTGTGAATGTTACATGTACTTTCACCTTAATTTCAAGTCCTAATTTTATTTTGCCGAACTTCTTTCTTTCTTTCTTTCTCTCTCTCTTTAAACATTTTTAAGTGGTGCCTAGGTACATATTTAATTTTATTTTCTTCTCGACTTATGTATAAAGAGTTAAGGATAAAGTTTATATGTATACTTGATCACGTACGTAGTCCATGGAGATTTCACTTTTGGCATGATCAGAACCAGTTTTAATGAGATGTTAAATTTGGAGGAATTAAAAAAATAAATAAATAGATGAAGGGGTTGTAATAGTGATGAAAAAAAAAACAATAATAGAATCTTGTATATTGCTATTTTCCTCCTTTGTTTATAAAAATAGTAGCATTTATCAATATAGGCTTCATTTACTTCAATGAATTGGATGGGATACATTAATTAATATGGGTTAAACATGTGTTTCCTTTGCTTGATTACTAATTGTACTAGGCCAAATTTTTCTTGATAAATTAGCAAGGTAGGACTAGGAGGGGTGTGATTGGGCAATCAACTCAAAACTTCAATTCTTGCTCATAAAAAATGGTCAGAATTGCCCCTGAAATCTTATTCCATTTTTCAAATTGGGTCTGCCCTTTCTCAGCTAATTCTAATTTCTTACAAGAGAATGGGTTGCTGTCTTTTTTTTAAAAAAAAAAAGAAAAGAAAAAGAAAAAAGAAGCAATTCCGAAATGTAATAAATGCTGTCGTGAATGTTACATGTTTCAACTCCTTTTTTCGGTCAGGTGTTAAAATTGGAAAGAAAAATAAAATAGATGAAGGGGATTGTAACTGGAAGTGGAGTGCAGAAATAAAATTTCACCTTCATGTTCAAACTAATATACAATTATATGCTAAGGGCTTGTTTGAATTTAATGATTGCTTTATTTATTTATTTATTTATTTATTTATTATTATTATTATTTTTTCCGATAAATATTTGAATTTCATGATTGGCTTGATAACATTGATAACATATTAACATATTGTTGGACTGTATTGTTCGCTACTTCACTTTCATGGCGGGCTGGAAGTATTCAATTATTTCTATAAGTGATTAAAATAGGCTTATTCTTTTCCCTTTTTTTTTTTTGTTTAATTATACTTTCTAATGAATTAAATTTTATACTAAAACATCCAGACAATTTATGAAATTAGCCCTCTTGGAAATGCGCAAGTGATCCTTTCAACTTAAATACATGGATGAGTATTAAATTTAATAGGAAAAAGAAAAACAAACTTAGATAGATGCATGCATGGGAAAATGAACCCTATATATAATATATCTCAACGTCTAAGTCTTCGGCGTTAATAGAAAATCTAACGAAAAATAGTTGGTGATTTGAGAACAACTCCATAATGCATGGGCTATTATATATTATATATTATATTTTTCTACATCACATAAAGTGTTATTGTAATATTTCAGACTATAACTTTATCTCCATTAAGTTTTCTTTAAATCCAATGACATAAGGTATTTTTGTAATTTTTTTTATCCATATATGTGTTTTATTTTGTAATTAGGTCAAATCTCTTATTCATGAGTTTGAAGAATACATTCCCATCATCCAACCCTTCGCTTGCCAAATAGACCTCTATTTATACACCCGTGCAATGGCCCTCTAAGACTAACTTAAACGTAGGGGAATGCAGACAAGTATTGTGCTAGTTGTTTCCAGTGTCTTCCTTTTTTTTTTTCTAAAAAAAAAAAGGGAGGAAAAAAATGAATGGTTCTACATTTTTCTAGAGCGATTATAATTTGCCGGTCGGTAACAATGGAAATTTAAGACATTTTTTGGCAACTTAGAGGGTGTTTGGCTAAGCTTATTTGAAACATCTTATAAGTTCCTACATCTTATAAGATGTTTTTGGAGCTTATAAGATGTTAGATCTTATTTTAAAAATAAGTTATTAAAGTGTTTGGATAAAAAAATATCTTTTAACTTATAAGATATTAATAATGGCAATATTGTAATTAAAATGGTTAAAAATAAGGGTAGATGGTAAGATCTTAAAAATAAGTTAGGAGCTCCTTACTTTTTTAAATAGAGCTTATAAGCTCCTAACATCTTATTTTAGGAGTTACTAAGATCTTTTTTAAAAAATTTTACCAAACACTTCATGACATCTTATAAGCTCTTAAACATCTTATAAGATGTTTTTAAGAGCTTATAAGCTCACCCAAACACCCTCTTAGTTGATGAATATGTATACAAAATGTTAAAATCTCAAGTTCAAAGTGTATGGGTTGTAGTCTCCTTATGAGATTTTGACTAATCATTACCTCTCGAGTTAGTTTTTGCGTTGATTCAGGTTTAAGATCTATTTTAAACACAATACTACACATGAATAATGTAAGACGCTTTTATATACGTAATGCACACTAAAACCATTGTTGACTACACACTCCATGCATGCGGATAAAATAACTATTATATGTTTCATATATATTAAAATATAATGTAAACTTGATTTGTGCGTATTTAATTTATAAATAGAATATGATCAACTTAATATAAACATATATATGGATAATTTAATATAAACGAATAAAATTTCAAAAAATAAAAGATAAATAAAAATTGAGTAGATTTTTATTACTCTGTGAGTGGTTATTAAGGTAAATTAATATTAATGGGTGTTTCAAATGTGAGAGTTCTCTATTTTAAAATAATATTTCATCTCTTATTCCATATCTTAAATACACACCAAGTGTATTAAATATTTTCTTATAAAAACATAAGGTTATAGATACCATATACTTGGTAGGCATGCACTTCTAAGTTTTATGTATGCACTCCACTTCTATGCTCAAAACTGGACCACTTTGTCCCTTTATTTATTCTACATCAATCGTTGGACAAGTATGCCAATAAATACATAGTCTTTATTCCTCCTTTTCATTTCCTTTCTCAATGAAGTATTAGAAAGCTTATTATTCCTCCTTTTCATTTCCTCCTCAATTAAGTATTAGAGAGCTTCACTGATGTATTCTTTTTCTTTTTCTTTTTCTTTTTCTTCTTTATCAAAGGTAACCTGAACTCTAGAAATATATATTTATCGTATTTTCATGGCTTGCTTTTTCTTTGTTTATTTACTCTCCTTTTTACCACTATTTCTATGCAATAACTGAGGAAAGTAGCAATATACAAAATTCGAGTGTTGTTTTTCTTATCATAATTACTACTCCCTTCAGCTAGTTATGTTTCTTTCCAATTTGAATATATGAAAACTTGGTCTCATGCAAAAAATTAAAATCTCCACGGACTATATGGTTTGAGTATGTAAATTTTATTCTTAGCTCATTACAGATGAATTCTCCCCAAAGGAAAAATGCTCTTTATATGTCAATTGAGAAAATGGAAATAGAATGGAATATATACCTATCTAATAAACAAACGGGCAAAGTGGTCAACTGGTAGCATTAAAGTAGAAGTGGAGGGAAAAGTTGAGGGATTGGTTCAATCCTTTCTACGACAATTTCTCAGAAGACTTCAAGGAACACTGTGTGAGCCTGACGAAATCAATAGAATGCTTCAGTTGAAACTACGTCCAACGTTGTTGGGTCCATCTCTGAACGAGTTGATCATACTGCATTTGAGAGTGGCTTATCTGCTTTCTCAAAGTTTTTTGATAGTAATCTCCTCTCCTACCCGAGTTGTGTAAGCTGTCCATGAATTTTGAAGAACTTTTAAGTCTCATGACCGAAGCTGAAGCTACGGGAAGGCGCAAAAAGAAGATAATTGATGATCAGCTAAAGCGTTCGTGCCAGACAATTATGTGTGAGCTTTTGGTGAAGAAAATGGTACTTCTTGTCATAATTTTTAGGCGCTTTTCTTGAAGTTAATATGGAGTTGTGTTGTGAATGTTACATGTTTCATCTTTCAAGTCCTTTTTAATTTGTTGACTTTCTTTCTTTTTCTTTTTTTATACATTTTTAAGAGGTTTTTGCAACTTTTAGTGGGAGGTTTCCAATAAAGAAATCTATTTGAAGTTTGGGATTATATGACCCTTTGGTCACTTGCAAGAATGCTCTTAAAATACAAAGAAAGGGAAGATGCAAATCATGAACTAGCACATTTTTTATAGCTTGGATAAGCATGCCCCTAGATGCATTGACATTTTATTCTTCTTTGAAATAAAAGCGCAAGTCCTTTCAACATGATTACATGTATGAGTATTAAATTTAATAAAGGAAAAATAAATAAATAAATAAATATTCAAAATACAACTATCAGTTTGTTAAGTTTTTTGTCATCAACATAATGGCATAATGTGTTACTGAAATTTTTTTATCCATACATGTGTGATTGTAATTAGGTAAGATCTCTTATTCATGAGTTTGAAGAATACATTCCCATGTCCCAACCCTTTGTTTGCCAAACAAACCTCTATATATACATTCATGTATTAAATATGTCTAAAAATTAATTGGAATCATCTATTTTAAAATGATGTTTTACTTTTTATTTCATGTCATAAATACATATTATGTCTAAAAGGATATTTTCTTACAAAAATACAAGGTTGTGGATATATATCAATGCAATGGAATAACAAATAAAACATGGAGTAGAAGTATAGACGATAACTTCAAAATTATTGAAAACCAAGTATAATTTTTCAAAGAAATAACAAAAACATAACCAATTTCAGCTCAATTCAATTACATATAATCAAAATTAAACTGTGCGTAACTCGATCTTAACCGAACAAATAAAAAATTAAGTACAATTTGCACAGAGAGAGAGAGAGAAGAAGAAGAAGAAGAAGAAAAAGAAGAAGAAGAAGAAGAAATGAAAAATTAAAAAAGAAAAAAAAAGAAAAAATTCGGTTCAATTTAGATATAACAAAAGTCGAATTGATAGCTCGGTTTTGGATGAACCGTACTAAGTAATGTCCAGTGGCCGGTTGTCTGTAGTTGGTTATCATATCAGTCTAACACACTGAAGGTCTCTGGTTCGAGCCCCGGTGACGCCATTATTTTACCTTTCCCCTCTGGGCAGCATTTTTTCTGGGGCCCCTCTGGGTGTACCTGAAAATACATGTTAGTGCTGGGAATACGATAGTCTTTTCGGAATAAACCCTCATCACTAAGTTACTTCTTTTCTTGGGAATGTTCTATGATAAGGCATACATTCTTAAACGTAATTTATACTATAGATGTTGAAAGTTCATTTTACCAAAACTTCCTAACTTCTTCATTTATATAGGCTGCAGCACATGGAATAATTTATAAATGCCCATTTGGTTGATAATTCATTTAATAAATTACATTTATTTACAAATTTCTTTAAGGCCCATAAAACGACCACTTAGTTAATCAATCTAAATTTTTGTTTTATTTATTCAAGCACTTTTTTTTATCAATTATAATGAAATTGCATAAATAAATTTTTTGTGATAATTTTTTGTATTAAATGAAAAAATAAGTAAACACATTTATATGATGCTATCCTAAGAGATTTCAATATGGTGGCCCTAAAAAAAATGAAAATATTCATTTTGAATTGGATGCAACTATGAATAATTAATTTTGGCTCTGTCAAATTTAACTAAAATCACATTCGACTATTTAAGAGTCATATCATGTTTGTCTACTGTATGATAATTATTTATCTACCGAATGGTAGTGTGAATTATTTGAATTGTATTTAGTTCATATACTTGATTTTTAAAATATATTCATGTTCCAAGTTGATGTATGATTAAATGTAATAGCTTCTCTTTAAAAAAAAAAACCCTTTTTTGGTCAGGTTTTAAAATTGGAAAGAAAAATAAAATAGATGAAAGGGATTGTAACTGGAAGTGGAGTGCAGATATAAAATTTCACCTTCATGTTCAAACTAGACAAAATACACATCGTACCATATAATTATGTAAAATGAAGTGATGTTTAGCTCATACAGTATTTAAAGTGATGATAACCCACTGTAATTATTAATGAGCTTGCAGTTTTAAAATTATTCTGAGTTCATATTAAAAGCTTCGTCATGTATTTAGTGCTTAAAACTAAACTAAGTGCTTGTTTGAATTTAATGACTTTTTTTTTAATTTTTTTTATAAATATTTGAATTTCATGATTGGCTTGATAACATTGATAACATATTAAAATATTGTTGGACTGTATTGTTCACTGCTTCACTTTCCCCGTGGGCTGGAAGTATTTAGTTATTTTGCTATAAGTGATTAAAATAGGCCTATTCTTTTCTTTTTTTTCTGTTTTTTTTGTTTAATTATAATTTTCTAATGAAGTTTAAAATTGATACTAAAACATCAATACATTTATGATTAGCCCTCCTGGGAATGCACAACTCCTTCCAACTTAAATACATGGATGAGTATTAAATTTATTAGAAAAAAGAAAAACAAACTTAGATACATGCATGCATAGGGAAATGAACCCAAGATATAATATATCTCAACGTCCTCGATATTAATTCAGTTAATAGAATATTTAACGAAAAATAGTTGATGATTTGAGAACAACTCCGTAATCAAAGTTGAAATATGGTTATGAATTGAAAATTAATAATTTTCTAAATTTAAGAAATTACATTTGTTATGAAAAATTTAAAGCCTTTGCTTAGAAATTAATTTAGCAGCTATTTTTCTATAGATGGTAAGTATACAAGAAAAACTCAAGGATGAGAGGGTTTTCTAATGAAGCTTAAATTATATCTACTAAAATCCTTTACTTATATAAGGAATTGTTACTTGCACTCCAAAGTTTTACAAAATTCCAGCCTCGAGCTCAGCTCGTTTACAAAATTGACAAGTTCGAGCTCGATCGAGCCTTGAAATTTGAGTTTGAGCCTTAATCAAACTTGACAGGCTATCGCTTTTTTAAAAAAATATATATAATATATACTATGTTAAATATTAAAAATATATTTTTTAATATAATATATTACATATATATATTTTTTAATATTTATTTTTATATAAATATTTATATGTTATATTTATTTTATAATAATATAATATATATAATATATATTTTTAATTATAGTCGAGGCTCCCAACCACTCGCGAGCTTGCGAACCAGTCTGTTGGAGTTCAAACTGGACTCAATGCCAAGCTCGAGCTCGTTACGGCTCGGTTCGAGCTAGATTAATTTTAAGCCAAGCCGAGCTTTTTTACTTTGAGTCGAGCCAGCTCAGCTCACTTTACACCCCCTATTTATTTATTTTACTTCAATCGTTGGACAAGTATGCCCCAAAAGACATAGTATTATTCCTTCTTTCATTTCCTTCTCAATAAAGTATTAGAAAGCTCATTATTCCTCCTTTTCATTCCCTTCTCATTAAAGTATGAGAAAGCTCATTTTTCCTCCTTTTCATTTCCTCCTCAATTAAGTATTAGAGAGCTCTACCTCTGCATTCTTTTTCCTCTAAATCGAAGGCAACCTGAACTCTAGAAATATATATTTATCATTTATTCATGGCTTGCTTTTTCTTTGTTTACTTAGTCTCCTTTTTACCACTATTTCTATACGATAATGGAGGAAAGTAGCAATATACAAAATTCAAGTGTTATGTTTCTTTCTAATTTGAATATATGAAAACTTGTTCTCATGCAAAAAATTAAAATCTCCGTGGACTACATAGTTCAAGTATATAAATTTTACCCTTAGCTCTTTATAAGCCAATTTTGCTTGAAGGAAAAATGCTCTTTATATGTCAATTGAGACAAAAAATAAAATGGAGATAGAATACAATATAGATACCTACCTAATAAACACACAGGCAAAGTGGTCAAATGTTAGTATTAAAGTAGAAGTAAAAGGAAAAATTGCATTGACCCTCATTGGATTATAGACTATTGGTAACCACTTCCCATTAGGTTTTGTTTTTTCGCATCACCTCCCATCCATCCATCTTTTCGTTAGTTTTCATTTGTAAAGACTAAAATGTTCTTTTGTTTGGGAAAAAAAAAAAAGAAAGAAAGAAACGTTATCAATTTCTTCATATAATCTTTTTTTTCCTTTTTTCTCCCTTTTCGGGAGAATCCACAATTACCTATTGGGAACGCACTACCGTTTGCCAAACAGCCCTCCATTTATAGACCTGAACCCCCCTTACATATTCATCAAAAACCAAGTACTTTCTAATTAATCTCAAATTTTATTTTCATATCAATTTTCAGCCCTTATTATGGCTACCGCAGGGATAGGCGAGAAGCTTATTTCCAGATTTAAATGGTTCATATCTGGCCCGAAATCTTGCCGGAAATCTGGCCTTCAATTTGTTTCCAGTATTGTGAAAAGGACAGTGGATTTGTTCAATCCTTCCTACGACAATTTTTCAGAAGACTTGAAGGAGGAAAACTATACTGTGAGCCTGAAGAAACCGACTGATCACGATGCTTCAGATGAAACTTGAAAGTAGTACTACACCCAACGTTGCTGGTTCCATCTCTGAACTAAATCATGCTGTATTTGGGAGTTGCTCATCTGCTTTGTCAGAGCATTTTGGTAATCTCCCACGCGACTCGTATAAGCTGTTTAAGGTTGTTGAGGAATTTTTAAGTTGCAGGTCCGAAGCTGAAGTAAAAAAAAAGCGGAAATATCTGATTAGACTTTTGATGAAGAAAATGTTACTCTTTTTCATAAGAAATATTTTTTAGCCCTTTTTTAACTTTTATATATATATATATATATGTATATATTATATGTGGTGTGGTGTTGTGAATGTTACATGTACTTTCACCTTAATTTCAAGTCCTAATTTTATTTTGCCGAACTTCTTTCTTTCTTTCTCTCTCTCTTTAAACATTTTTAAGTAGTGCCCTGGGTACACATTTAATTTTATTTTCTTCTCGACTTATGTATAAAGAGTTAAGGATAAAGTTTATATGTATACTTGTTTTAATGAGATGTTAAATTTGGAGAGATTAAAAAGAAAAAAATATAAATAGATGAAGGGGTTGTAATAGTGATGAAAAAAAACAATACTCGAATCTTGTATATTGCTATTTTCCTCCATTGTTTATAAAAGAGTAGCATTTATCAATATAGGCTTCATTTACTTCAATGAATTGGATGGGATACATTAATTAATATGGGTTAAACATGTGTTTCCTTTGCTTGATTACTAATTGTACTAGGCCAAATTTTTCTTGATAAATTAATATCAAGGTAGGAGGGGTGTGATTCGGCAATCAACTCAAGATTTCAATTCTTGCTCATAAGAAATGGTCAGAATTGGCCCTGAAATCTTATTCCATTTTTCAAACTGGGTCTACCGTTTTTCAACCAATTCTAATTCCTTACAAGAGAATGGGCTGCTGTCTTTTTTTTTTTTTTTTGAAAAAGAAAAAAAAAGAAAAGAGAAGCAATTCCGAAATGTAATATATGCTGGTTTTGTGGCAATAAGCAAACATCCATTATTAAAGCCCATTAGCAGAAGGAAAATTATAGGAAATTGACAGTAATATATACTGGTTCTTTCTATTTCAAATTAAAAAGGGGTATTTTAGGAAATTCGAGTTTATCACTTATGTTTTATCAATCAATATAAACATGGTATAGTTTATATTACCCATTTAATCTTTCTAAGTAAACAAATGACTATTGTTATAAAATAATCTCATCCCTTACTTAATCTCAGTTTTTATCTATCACATTCTTATCCCATCTACAAAAGCAAATGAGCCCATAATGTGTATATGTAGAAATAGTAGCAAAAAGGAGATAAATTAAAGAGACAGAAAAAGAAAAAGTTATGGAAATGCGAAAATTTATATTTTTAAAGTTGCTCTTTGGTTGGGAATGAAAATGAATAAGAACAACAAAAACAAGAAGGATATATATAATGTATTTATTATATACTTGTCCAATAATTGATGTTAAATAAATAGGAGGGTAAAGTAGCCAAATATGGAGCATTAAAATAAAAGGGAGTGCAGATGTAAGACTTTACCTCCATGTTAAAACTAAGCCAAATACGTATCATATATGATTAAGTGTTGTACGTCTAATTAGAGTGATAAATAGATAGCTAAATATTTAATGACACTCAATATGGATTAGACCTGAAACATTTGTATTGAAGTAATACTATGACGATACAAGGTCACAATGATCCTATCAATTTTTTCTCCCCTTCTACAGTGACAAAAAAAGAGGTATTTATAGGTGTCAAAATACACCATTTGTACAACAACACATAGCATCATCTTATGCCATTACAAAAAGCAAATCCCACGACCATTATCTCAAGTCATATCCATGAGACTGTGGGTC
>JACFYI010003618.1:519513-537013 GCA_014898755.1 Handroanthus guayacan | reverse complement strand
AAGCAATAAGTAACATTCAAATGATAAGTAAATTAATGTAACATGAAATTTCTATATATATATATATATTGACTTTAAGGAATAAAAGAACTTATATGGAGGGATTATGGAACTTATATGGAGAGATTTATGAGCAAAGTAAATATTAGGAGTTTGATATGAATTTACAGCAGCGAGTTAGTAGATTTGGAAAAACGCAATTTTATCCTTATAGAATTAATTCATACAACAATATAGATGAATGATAGATTTGAATACAAAAATTGGTATATCAATTAATACATAAAAACTTTATAATAGTATACAATAAATAATAGTAAATGGTACGGACTACGGATAGATGCATCGTTTAGTAACACAAATCAAAATATAAAATCGATCACCTTTCCAAGTGGTAAGAACAGATTGTTTGCCAAATCGATGATTTGGATGCAAATTCCATCCAAAACATTCTTTTTCTTATTTTTCTTTTTTTTTTTTTTCGAAAGAAGGAGTTATATTCAACTATATATTAATATAATTGCAAGAATATATTTTAAAGAATAAATATATGATTAAATACAATTCAAATAATCTAAACTATTATTCAATATATTAATCTATACAATAAATAAGTATCCACATCGATGGGACTCAAATTTGTACTTCAACTATAAAAAATGAAAAGGATACCATTTCATTCAGTGGATGACCGTGACCTTTCCTTATTTTTCCAATAATCCGAAGAACACTTACCAAGGTATTATTAATTTATTTGACGTCACCGACGGGTAACTCTAATCAGTCAATGAATCAAAGACTGAAAGCGTCGTTTCTACCAAAGCAGCAAGTGGGACCCAAATCCACGCATTCCCCCATTCCCCAAACCCCACTCCCCACACTTTAACGCCTATATCTTTTGCCACGTGTTTCTCTCCAAGATTCCATTTGCGAATGAACGAACCCTCCCTTCTCTCTGGACGGTGCTTGCAGGGAATTTTGATTCTGCAGAATCTCCAAAAGAGTTCCACAAAATAATGCACAACAACTTGATATAATATTTCCCAAACGTGAATGTAATTTGCAGAATACCATTTGTATACCTTTAATCCACAAAGCTTCAGTAGCTAAACAAGAATATATATCGCATTTTCGTTTTTGCACCGTGTGATGATTCTTTGATTGCTGGAGAAACCCATACACGCCTTTCCCGCTCGGTTCCTGGGTTTTCTTTGCTTGCCTGATCTCTTTGTAAGTTTCCTCGACTGGATCCATATTTGTTCGTTCTTTTATTAAAAAGTGACTTTTGATTTTTGTTTTTTTGTTTTTTTAATTTTTATTTTTATGGGTTGCTTTACAATTAAGGAAATAAAGCGGATTATTGTGGTTTTGTTTGGCTTCTGTGTGATAAAGTTGGACATTGTCATTGGTTGAATTTAAAGCTCGATGGCGATGTTTTCATTCGCAATGAAGCGTACGTTGAATTTGAAGAGTGATTATGCCATCGGTGGTGGTTGTTTTGGCAATTTTGATATGGTTGTGGGGTTCTTTTGTGCTCTGTGTTAGAGATGTTTGAGTTTACGAGACTCTGCTTAAATTAAATTTTACTTGGTGTGATACTTTGGAAGAAAATTGAGCTGCATTTGGCTTTGATTGGATTTATAATGGGTTCCTGTTGATTTGAGATAATGATTGTTGGTAAGTTGGTAATACTTGTTTCAGCAAAATTTTTCATATCTATCTCCAACTGAGGCATCTTAATGTCGTCATTGGTTTGCTTTTTGTTAGCTCTCTCACCTTAAATAGGATCATAGAATGGAGGAGGTGCTGTTTGTTTCAGCAATGTCTTTCTTTCTTAGCTCCATGTTTTGCATTGTACATTGCACTATTGTTTGTTTTCGGAATTAGCTTCCACTGTAAATAGAAATATAAAAGTGGATAAGAAGATGTTCTACAGCTTGGCTTCATTTCCTATAGATCTTCAGGAATTCTGGTTTTGGAATTTCTTTACTCTTGGATCAAACTATTAATTATGTATTTTCCGAGAACGATTAGCTTTTCCAGTCAAAAAAGCAATTCAAAACTTTCAAAACTTTCGAAATTTCTGGAAGCCACGATGGCTCTTTCTTTCAAATTATTTCATTTTAAATCAAAGTTGTGTTGTTTGAACATGAATTTTCGTGAAATTCATCAATTCATTATGACTATAGTTTCCACTCTAAAGCTTTCTTTGATAGTGTAAAATATGGAAAATCAATTGTGAAACAACGCTTTCCTTGTAACATTTGTGAATTCCTGTGGATGCACTTTGGAATTTTCAGGTGTGACTTTTGAAATTGGGAAATCTTAACTCATGAAACTTGTGAGAAAACTTTGAAGTGGGTGTATATTATATGGTTATATTTTTCTATGTCTAATTGTCATTCGTTGCCATATTCTCTTAGTTTAGTGTTACGAAAACTCGTGCACTGTTGTGCAACTTTGCTAGCTGCGAACAATATTCAATTAAATTGATTTTATAGCAACTAGAGAGACTGGGAAGAATGTGTGCAAGTGAATGCATGCAATTCGTACTGGGTAGAATGTGCAACTGCATTTCATTTGCATAACTCATTAAGATAAACTATTGTACTTATATTAGTTTATATTCCAAAGTTCATAGAGATATGCTAAGCCATTCTCATTGTCTTGTACTATAGTGAACATGATATGCTGTTTGTATTTGCCGTTCTTTTCGAAGGAGAAAGGCAAACATATGTAATATGTGTCACTAATGACATTTTTGTTCAATAAGGTCTTAAGTCCTAAACATTATTCCCCTCACCCGCGTCCAAAAAAAAAAAAGAGAGAGAGAAAAGAAAGAAAGAAGAAAAGGTCCTAAACATGCATGCCTTCATCAGAAAGCTTTCCAAATCAAAGACTTTGGTCTTTTGCTATGCTATTATTAAAGTGCATGGTGGATACCTTTTTCATTTTGTAGGAATGGATGTTAGATATGTGTCTACACTTACACATTGCTCCCTGATATTTGTTCTTTTATCCTGATGGCAAGTTTTTCAAATTTGAAGGTATTTTTTATTTGTTTGTTCTCACGGTTAAGGAGCCTTGCAAGGTTGCTTAAGAGATTTGCTGATCGACCAAGACAGGAACATAATTGCCCTGATTACGTGCGAAGAAGGTTTCACTATAGTCTGGTTACGTGGCTTTACAGAAGAGTGCAGTGGAATTTGTTTGACGTATTTATGAACAATATTTCTCTTCAGTTCCTAGCAAGTGGTAAATATACCATGAATATTGGAATGTAAGATGTGCAAATTTTCTCTAGCCGTAATTGAGACTGTAGCTGAGCGCTGCCCTATGAATGCTTGCTTATATACACGTGACTAGAACACTACATGGATGACTACAGGGAATCTGATGCTCTTCTGCCCAGCTGGATAAGTAAAACTCCAGTTGAAATGGCAGAATCCCATCTCTTCATGATATCTTGCGTCATTGCTGGTTTGGTTGGAATATTTACTATTTTTTATACAGCTTTCCAATGGAGAAGAAACATAAATTTAAGTTGGATGAAAGCCATAGCCAGGTCAAAGAAAAACCCTAAAACAAGGAACAAGGTTGCACTGGCTCCTCATACTTGGGTTTTGGAATCTGTAACTCGAGGGAAAAGTTTAAACTGCTGTGTATGCTTAAAGTCTGTTACCCCTTCCCAAACTCTCAGCCCAATGGTAGCTTCAGATAGTTTCATCCATGCTTGCAGCATATGTGGTGCTGCAGCTCACTTGAGCTGCTCCTCTAATGCCTCCAAAGACTGTAAGTGTGTATCGATGATTGGCCATGAGTATGTGATGCATCAGTGGGCAGTGCGGTGGACAGAGGTAACAGATCAACCTGATGAATCTTCATTCTGCAGCTACTGTGAAGAGCCATGTAGTGGTTCTTTTCTTGGGGGATCCCCAATCTGGTGTTGCTTATGGTGCCAATGCCTGGTGCATGTTGATTGCCACGGTAGTATGTTTAATGAAACAGGTGATGTTTGTGATTTGGGCCCCTTTAGACGGCTTATCCTATCACCCTTGTATGTTAAGCAATTGAATAGGACTTCTTCTGGTGGAATTTTGAGTTCCATCACCCATGGAGCCAATGAGATTGCATCTTCTGTGCGTGCTACCATCAGAAGTCAAAGTAAGAAGTATAAACAGGGACATGAGACCTCTGCTGATGCAGGTAATAGTAGTAATATGAGTGATGCATCCACAGAAAGTGCTGTAGAGACCAGTCAAACAGTTAATAGTTCTCATAAAATAGAAGAAAACCATAATGGTAATACAAATACAGAGGAGGTGGCTCAACAACATGGAGACACGAAAAGGATTGAAAGGACGCCCAATTTGAAAAGAAGCTCATCGATTAATCAAAAGGACGAGATTCAGTTAACAGGCATGAGACAGAAATATGAATTGATTGATCTACCTCCAGAGGCAAGGCCTCTGTTAGTATTTATCAACAAAAAGAGCGGAGCTCAACGCGGAGATTCACTCAAGCAAAGACTGAACATCCTTCTGAATCCCGTACAGGTAAGAGCTGTTATAGGAGAAGCTTCTCGTCTATGCCCATTTAAACAGAATATGCTTTAATGAAGTTGTACCATGTAAATTTGTATCTCTATTTCAGTGTTCCTGCACCGCATGCCCGTGGAAGGATGTAGATGCAATAGTGAAAATGCTATATCCTGAAGCTTAATAATCAGAGAAAAATCACATCTATATATGATATAAATGTCAACTGTTTTATGTGTTGCACGCATATATACTGATACATATAACATATATATATATTTTAATCTGAATGGCTTGCTAGACAACATATAGAAAAAGATTGAAATAAAAATAAAAATGAAGACCCTAAGAATTGCACTTGCCTGCATTGGAAGGAAAAGTAGCACCAACCATCTCTTCTTTTTGCCATTATCTGTAAGATTTGCATCTGGATATGTTATTTCATGTGTTTGATCCTAAAATAGAAGCATATAGGAAGCTAAAAGTTAAGCAGGACTGTTGGCTCATTAAAACCTCCCTATCAGTGATTGTTTATCATCAGGGTAGCATATCCTTAGTTGAACTGCTTCTGCTGGGTGCATCTTTTGTAGAGTTGTACATTTAAACCAACTTTTGGCTGTTAACTATCTTGATAATTTGTATTGACTGCATGGACTTCGATGTTTGTCCTGCTTGTCTCCGTGGATTAATCTTTCTTTCTACTTTACTCTGATGGACTGTATATGTCTTACTGGAAGTATTCTCTCTCTATGTTTCCTTAATGGATTTCTCGCATTTGCATTAGGTTTTCGAATTAAGCTCGAAACAGGGGCCAGAAGCTGGGCTTTACTTATTTAGAAAGGTACCCCATTTCCGTATTCTTGTCTGCGGAGGAGATGGTACTGTTGGTTGGGTATTGAATGCCATAGACAAGCAAAATTTTGTCTCTCCTCCACCAGTGGCTATTCTTCCTGCGGGAACTGGCAATGATTTGGCTCGAGTTCTCTCCTGGGGGGCTGGCCTGGGTTCAGTTGAGAGGCAAGGAGGCCTGTGCATGCTTTTGGATCACATAGAACATGCTGCAGTTACCATTCTTGATCGATGGAAGGTGTCGATCTCAAACCAGCATGGAAAACTACTCCACGCCCCGAAATTTATGAACAACTATCTTGGTATGTGCAGATGTTACTTCTTTACCAGCTTTAGTTTAACGGATATGTGGTTCTTCTTAACAACATTGCACCAATTTTACAAAGACTCTGAAATAATGACCACTTCAAGTAGGTCTATCTTGTGAAACGTGTGTAACCCAACTAGTTTTTATGTTAACTCAAATTGCCATCTGGAGTGAAACTTTGAATTTTCTTGCTCAAAATGGTAACCGTCCCCACATTGAAGATTTTTTTCACTCTTGCTTATATTCTCCGAATCTGCGCATTGAATGTTTTCCTTACCAAGGTCTGGGGAGGGGCTATGCTAATTTCACTTAAGTATTCTATGCCACTGGCAGTTTGGGTAATCTTAAAATGCTGAGGTGGACTTGGTTTCCCTACTGAGCAGCCACATAACAGCCATGGTGAGGGATGGAACATATGGAGGAGAAATGTTTTGAACTTTAGCTCCTTCTTTTTGACAGAGGGAAACAACTCATAACAATGTACACATGCCCACGTAGACTATTAGTGATGCTTTTTCTGTCCAGCCTCTTTCTCCCCTGATGAGAGGCAACTCTATAAGAAATATTTTTTCACGAAAAACAAATAATCTTGATTTACAAGCTAATTGCATTATGATTTACATGAACTGGTTGCATTCTATGATGTTTATGGATTAAAAATTTGGATAGCATAAACTAATCTCTGAAGGGAGATGAAAGGCTAAGAATATATCATTAAGTTTTTGGTTCTTGAATGTCGAAAAAGTAACAAATGGCAATGGATGAAACTTGTGCTATTCATCACTATTGGCCTGAACATGCAAAGAGGTGATCTTTTCCGTCCCAAATCCTTGATCATGATAAGAGTGATCAGTTGAAAAGGTGACAATGTAGACATTTTCTCTCTTGATGGATATGGAAATTCTTACTAGGGAAAAAAAATTAGAAGTTACTACAGTCTCACTAGGCAGTCTGATGGTGTTTATGTGGTGTTTAGTGAAGTTGTTTCTTATTTATTATGCCTCTTATGTCAGGAAACATAATTTAAGCATGTTTAGTTCTTAAAGAACTTGTGTTCTGTGCTTATATTGGCTAATCCTGGAGCTTTGATGGCGGATTTGCATTATAATTTTAACCATAACTTCGGTTGAGGAACTTTTGAAAATAATTTTATATAAAAAGCATGTGGGATGTTGTGCACATTGAATGAAATTATATAAACAAGATGTGTGCTGTATTATTATGAATGGTGTTTGTCATTTTAGGGGTTGGATGCGATGCAAAGGTTGCTTTAGAGATCCATAACCTGAGGGAAGAGAACCCAGAGAAGTTTTACAACCAGGTAGATGCAGTTATTTTTATGAACCTTTTACCATCTTACTGCTGAAATAACTTTTCAATATTCTTGCAGTTCATGAATAAAGTTCTTTATGCAAGAGAAGGTGCAAAGAGTATCATGGATAGGACATTTGCTGACTTCCCTTGGCAAGTTCGGGTTGAGGTTGATGGTGTTGAGATCGAGGTTCCCGAGGTATCTGCAACATAGTTTTAAATGCCTGATAGAACTTAATTAAAAAAAAAAAATAATAATAATAATAATAAAAGCCTGATATAACTCTGAATAAGTGAACATTATTTGATTTACGAATCTTACCTTGAATCTCTGTTCCCCACAAGACTGTTTTACGTCTTCCTCTCTCCCTGATGCCAGTGCTTGCAATTTCCTTTGTGCGAAGATTTTGTCAATAAAGTTTTACATAACAGTGACCAAACTGATGCAGCAATATCACTGACAGCATCTTTTTCCTTACATAAATTTTAGGATGCGGAGGGTGTCCTTGTGGCCAATATTGGAAGTTACATGGGTGGTGTTGACTTGTGGCAGAATGAAGATGAGAGCTATGAAAATTTTGATCCTCAGTCTATGCATGACAAAGTGCTTGAGATAGTAAGCATTTCAGGGACATGGCATCTTGGAAAGCTGCAGGTAAGGGAAACATCCTTTTCCAGTGAGATGATGAGATGTAATCTAACTCTTTTAGCTGTTAAGATTTTTTTGTTCAAGTGAAGCTCCTACCAATTTAGTTGGGTGTATCAGGTAGATGGTTTAATCAGATTGGAAAAATGTGAATCCTTCGGAGCATATAGGACAGTACTTACCAATATTTTGTCATAAAGTGTTATAGAAATGCAATAAGTATGAGGTTGCCTGAAGTAAGTATCGAGTCTGAGGTTCTCAGAATGTGTTTTGGTTGAACCAATATGCTGTCTACTCCTAAGGAGTTCAAGTAAAAGAATGAAAAGTGTTTTGAGGAGTTTAAAATATAAATAGCGCAAAGGTATTTGCAGTTTGGATTAGGGCTGACAAGTAATCTAGTACAGTGTTGTCCACCTGTGTGTTGGACAGGTTGGGCTATCCCGGGCGCGGAGGCTTGCACAGGGGCAGACAATTAAGATTCAGCTTTTTGCTGGTTTGCCGGTTCAAGTAGATGGAGAACCATGGTTTCAACAGCCTTGTACATTAACCATCACGCATCACGGACAGGTCTCTCTCTCCCTCTCCCTCTCCCTCTCCCTTTCCCCCATCCCACCCACTGATACCAAACAAAATGGAAGCAAGAAAAGCAAAAAAAGTTGACATGCCTGGATATTAACTCGGACTTTCTATTCTTTGAATGACGACGATTAACCTCAAGTCTTAAATGAAGCAGTAATCTGCAAGGAAAAGTTGCTTGTTTGTGAAATTAGTCACATCACTAATCACCTGCTCAGTTCTTCCTTTGCACCATGAATAATCTCATTTGTGTTTTAAGAGCAGGATATATGTATGTATTTGATTCTGAAAAATTAAAAGACTTGTGCCTAATGATCAAGCATCCAGAGATGCACCTTTTAGACTATCATGTATATACAACGTCTTATGTGTTATTATTTATTCACTCTCAGGCCTTTATGCTGAAGAGAGCGGCAGAGGAACCCCTTGGACATGCTGCTGCAATTATTGCTGATGTCCTCGAAAACGCTGAAACAAGTCATGTTATTAATGCATCTCAGAAAAGGGCACTTCTTCAAGAAATGGCTCTAAGGTTGTCTTAGGCTATCTTGTAGGTTTTGCGTGTTACCGTGTCTATTGATGTACAAGTGATTGGCTTTCTATCACCACCTTCCTTCTCACTAGTATCTCCATTCCATATGTAATATTTACAAGAAAGAAGAAAGAGCAAGTGCTTGTAGCTAAGCCTTATTGTATACAAACTTATCTTCTTAAATGTGAGGCAATTTTGTTGGCGGCACTGGTGATTCAGTAATGCACATTTCTGATTCTGTTGAAATATTTTGCAATTGTGATGATATATATGATAATATGATCTTCGACAGCTTCATGTTTCTATTGTTGCATGTTTTTGAGTATTAGTTTCTGCATCCTACCAGTATTAACATCAGCCGGCGCAAAAATTGAAAGAAGACGCGATGGTAACTGGTCTGGCCAGATCGATAGGTATATTTTTCTTTCAAGTACTAATTCTTCATTACAATCTATTATGTTTGGTGGACAGATAGTTGCAGAAAGATTGTATGTCCACAACTGCTACATAGAATATTAATCTGAAACTCGAACCATTTTAGCTGTGGAATTTGTTCCCTCTTATCACTCCTTGCTTGACCTTCTTCCACAGCCGCAGCACGAATCCTCTCATTCCTTTTTCATCCGTTGTGCTTTCGCCTGCCCCATTATTTCTTTTCAAGCTAGAAATTTTCTTTGATGTCTTGGCATTCTCTTTGTATATCTGGTCTAACCGGTGGGCATAGAAGGGTGATCTCAGGTAAGAGGAACGAGGAGTTAACCGGCCGTTTGGGGCACGGATGGCACGATTGAGCTGTTTCGTTACTTCTTGGAGCTCGTAAGAGTCGAGGAGGTTGCTGCGGTCGTGCTTTGGGCTGAGTTTCCAGATGGGACTGAGGACATATGCTGGAGGACTTGTTGGCTTGAACTCCATTGAGATTGATAATTCAGGTATACTTCACATTTGTGTTTATGTGCTTTATCTGTTGGTGATTTTTTCTTGTTTGGTGTTTCATTTTGAATGTCAATAAAGAGACATGCTTTGTTTATTCCGTATTTAACTAAGCTCGCATTGTTTTTGACGAATTTCGTGCGATGTTTTGGATGAATATTGTTGAATGTTGATGGTTTTTGGTTGTGTTTGATGTGGGGATGAGAGGTATTGATTAATTTGAAAGTACTGTAGACTGCAATGCTTGTTTTTTATTTTTTAATTTTTATGAATGGTATTTGATCTATACTACGGGGGGGAGGGGGGGTGTTTTTGTAATAATTGAGATATTAATTTGTGTAAATTTAAATTTATTTTTTATATATATTGGTCTCACTAAGACATGTTCATGTCAAACTCCTAATTTTTTATTTTCTTGATAACTTTTAGTATAGATTATATCTCTCTTTCTTTTGAAATTATAAAAATCTCTTTTTTAAAAGTACTTGGGATGGCAATTCAACCCGACCTCGCGAGTACCCGTCCTGTCCTGCACGGTGCGGGTGTGGGTTTTACATTGCTGCGGGGCTGGCGGGTGCAGGTTCATAGGCAGGTGCGAGTTCATAGCAAATCGGTCCTGTACCGTGCGGGTTTTACGTTGCTGCGAGGCGGGCGGGTGCGGGTTCATAGCAAACTGGTCCCGTCCCGCCTCACTATTTATATATTTCATTAATAAATAAAATACCTTAATAAATTCAAATATTATATCATTAATTATAATACCACATATATTAGGTTGTATTTGAGAGTATGTATTAATATTATAAATAAAATTGTTTAATAAAAAAATATTTTCAAAATTTGGGAGCATTTAATGAATCAAATTACTTAATTTCACATTCGATCCACCTATTTTGAATTATGGATGTTCAAAAATGAATTTGATTCATCGAATACTTTACTCGATTAAAAAAAATTCTAAAATTCAGATCAGACTTGAATTGAGTTCAATTAAACCACTCCATGGGATGCTATTTAGCAGGCCTCTTGGTCCAAGAGTTGCAAATTGGGCCTCAGGAAGTTCGTTAAGTCTGGCAAGCTGGCCGAACATTGGCCCGAATTTAGGCCTAATAAAGAATGCGACTCTTGCCATTCACAACCTCATAGCTAAATCCTAAAATCGTGAAAACAACAACGTACAATAACGCTATTCTTTCATGACCGAGGCTTCAATTAGGATTCTTCATTTCTTTGGGCGGTTAGAAAGGTGAATGGTTCAAGGGTTCGTAGAAGGGAGAAGAGTATCACGATCAGGGGAAGAAGTCAAACAATATCATAAGTTAGGGTTCTTGGGGTTCAAGAATTCGTGGAAGGGAAAAAGAGTATTAGATAGGAGGCATTTTATTTATCAAAAAAGAAAAAAGGGTTTGGGCGCCGACAATGTCTCTGAAGGTGTAATCCAGCCGACTTTCCCGTTTATTTTATTGGAGGTGTTATCTGTTACTGTTTTCCTCTTATTATCTTCTCTTGTTGGGAGTTTGTGAGTGAATTCCGAGGGACGCAACAGCCCGTCCTCCCTGTTGGTAATTTTTTAGGTTACTTTTAATACAAGAATACCAAAGATGGATGAGTATCAAGAAATGGAAAGGTTTGATATGGATAATGATTATGAAGATGGTCAGTGGATTGCTGGAGAATTTTATGGGAAGCGCCGACAGAAACGTGCTCAGACCAAAGACGATGTTCTTTATGGCGTATTTGCTTATGGTGATAGCGATTCTGACTCGTATGATGGTTCAGGATCGAAGAAGCGCAGGAAAGATGCAGCCAGGAGAACTGACTTCACAAAGCCAGTTAATTTTGTTTCTACTGGCTCTGTTATGCCCGGTCAGGAGATTGATCGGAATTCCAAGGAGGATAATGAAGTGCTTGATCAGGATGACCTCAAACCTGCTGGTTTGGGCCTTGGAGCTTCTGCGGGCCTTGGATTTGGATTTACCTCTTCCAAGGATTCCAAGCGTGAAGTGGAGTATGCGAACAAAGATGACATCCTCAAGGATGAACATGATGACTTCCTGCCCTCGGCCTTTGGAAAGAAGATCAAGGAAGGTGCTCAGTTGCGACGTGAAAGGGAAAAGGAGAAGTCCATGCTAGCCAAGAAGTCTTCTCAAGCTGGAAGGAGAGATTTGGATCCAACTGGTGTTGGTTCATTTGAGAAGCATACCAAGGGTATTGGGATGAAATTGCTTGAGAAAATGGGCTACAAAGGAGGTGGTCTTGGCAAAGATGAGCAGGGAATTGTGGCTCCCATTGAGGCCAAAATGCGCCCCAAGAATATGGGAATGGGTTTCAAGGACTATAAAGAGTCTGGTCATCCAGCCTTGCAGGAATCAGATGAAAAATCCTTGCCACCTCGGAGTCAACCTTCGGAGGGTCGTCCAAAAGAGAAGTTATGGTCAAAGCAAGCTGTGAAGAAGAAGGTTTATGTAACAGCTGAAGAATTGCTGGCCCAGAAGCAAGAGGGGGGTCTTGAAGTTGTGCAGAAAGTTTTTGATATGAGAGGACCTCAGGTCCGGGTTCTGACAAATTTAGAGAACTTGAATGCGGAAGATAAAGCTAGGGAAAATGATGTTCCGATGCCAGAACTTCAGCACAATGTCAGATTGGTTGTTGATTTAGCTGAGCTCGACATACAGAAGCTGGATAGAGATTTGAGGAATGAGAGGGAGACCGTGGTAGCCTTGCAGAAGGAAAAAGAGAAGCTGCAAAACGAGGCAGGTCAGCAGAAGCAGCAGCTTGAGAACATGGAAGAGATAGCGAGTGTACTCGACCAATTAAGTGAGCAGAGTTCCTTAGGAACACTGACGCTAGAATCCCTTGCTAAATCATTCGTTGATTTGCAGACAAGATTTGCCAATGAATATACATTGTGCAATTTATCATGCATTGCGTGCTCATTTGCCCTACCTTTATTCATTAGAATATTTCAGGGATGGGATCCACTTCAAAATCCAACTCATGGAATCAAGGTGGTATCCCTGTGGAAGAAATTGTTACAAGGGAAAGATTCATTTAATATCTCTGGTACAGCATCTCCATACATGCAGCTGCTTATGGAGGTTGTATTTCCTGCTGTGAGAATATCTGGCACCAACTCTTGGCAGGCTCGGGACCCAGAGCCCATGCTTACGTTTTTGGATTCTTGGGAAGAACTTCTGCCTCCTCCTGTCCTACAGAGCATACTAGAGAGCATTGTGATGCCAAAAATATCAGCTGCCGTAGACTCTTGGGATCCACGGAGAGAAACCATTCCCATTCATTCTTGGATCCATCCATGGTTACCTTTGTTGGGACAGAAGTTAGAGAATTGCTATCACACAATACGTAATAGATTGGCAAGTGTTCTTCATGCTTGGCACCCTAGTGATATGTCCGCTTATTACATATTGTCTCCTTGGAAAACTGTGTTTGATCCTGCCAGTTGGGAGCAACTAATGGTTCGATACATCATTCCAAAATTGTTGGCTGTGATGCATGATTTACAAATAAATCCTGCTAATCAGAATCTTGATCAATTCTATTGGGTACGAACATGGGTGACTGCTATTCCTACTCATCACATGCTGCAGTTAATGGATATTTTCTTCAATAAATGGCAAGAAGTCTTGTACCATTGGTTATGTTCAAAACCAAATTTCGAGGAAGTGACAAAGTGGTATCTTGGCTGGAAAGAACTTCTTCCTCCAGAACTTCAGTCGAATGAGCATATTCGATTCAGGCTAAACCTTGGTCTGGACATGATGAACCAGGCTGTTGAAGGAATGGAGGTGGGACCACCTGGATTAAAAGAGAATCTTAGTTATCTCAGGGTGCGTGAACAAAGGCAGTTTGAGACTCAGAAAAAAGCAGCTGCACAAGCTCAGCATCGGGCTTCTCCAGGCTTGGGTAGTGGAATTCAAGCAGAGGGCACCAGTGGTGGGCTTGAGATGAGCTTGAAAGAAGTTATTGAAGTTCATGCTCAGAATAATGGTCTGCTGTTTAAGCCTAAGCCTGGAAGAACACAAGATGGGCATCAGATATATGGCTTTGGTAACACAAGCATAATAATAGACTCACTCAACCAAAAGGTGTTTGCCCAAACTGAGGACCGATGGTCGCTGGTGTCCCTTGAGCAGCTGCTGGAGTTGCATAATCATTCAAGATCGAGGCAACACTAAGTTTTGAAATTCCTTAGGAGTATTGTCCATATAACACAAATATGACATGTGGCAATTGGAACTGGCTTTCTGTTGTTTGGTTCCCAGTTTCAGAAATCTAATTCTGCCTTGATTATATTATGATATATTCTTCCTGCGAGGGTGTAAACTATGTTCATATACAATCAACTGCGGTGAAATACACATGAAATTTTCTTTTCAATGCCAGTATTTCACTCTTCATTTGTGTGGCCATTTGATACATTGCTTGATAGATATATTAAGGACTTCTCTATTACTGTGGAGATTAACTGTGCTGTTATCCATTGCTTTGGTCTGTCCCAGACCCCAAGTAGTTGTGTCAGAACAATTGTCTGGAGAAAAGTTACCAATCACACAAATTGAAGTTAGTGTTCAAAATGAAATGTGTCTGGATCATTGTTGAGGCTGTATTTTTATAATTTTGGGTCATTTTCTCTTTGTGTTTGATTTATCAAGGATTTATTTCAAGTCCTTTTCATATTTGTTGTATGGGTATGTAGAGAAACTAAAACATGCGTGTACTTAAAAGTGGTATAGTGTACTTTTTAAATGCTGTTTGTGACAATCATTTACTCTTAAGCAAAACAAGGGTTCAAGTTGGTGTTGTATGGTATCCGAATTTGATTGGAATCTAGAAATTGGAGGAAAGAACTCGAAACTTATTGACCATAGTGAAACCATTGTGATTAATGAACTAAGTGAGAGTTGAGTTACATAAATTGGGTTCAAGTTTTGTATCAAAGAAATTCAATCTCGTTTCCTATTCATAAGAATGAATTGGAGGTAACTGGAGTTGTAGGGACCCTTACCCCAAGATTGGTGGATTAGTTATCATGGCTGAAAATAGGCTCAAGATCAACCATATAGGGTCTTTAATATTGAAACCCTAGGGGTTTAAATATGGTTGATTTATGATGAAGCAGTGTCCACAAGGACTGCACATTTCATTTCCAGTTTAAGATAAGCAGCAATTTCACTGGATTAGATAAGGTCTTGATTGTTACCAAAGTATTCCAACTTACAGTACTAGTATTTTGCTTTACATATTGTTTCTGTTTTGCATGTGAATAGTAGTGAACTGTTCCGTTTGTGGCAAGTAAAATTTTGTAATTTTATCGTATTCCTTTATTAGTTTAACCATCGAGTGAGTGTGTATGAATACGAAGTGCTCCAAATTTTGGAGTACAGTGTGACATTTGACTCACTCAGGTTTTTGGGTTGTAGATATATGATACTGGAATTACTGAAGGCCCTAAGGACTTCTGAAGCAACTAACGTTCAGATCTATGGTGAATTTGTTCTTCAACATAGGTCCTTTAGTGGAACGACTGGCAAATCGTGTACTGGAGGTAAAGTAATTTGTAAGTGATAGTCCTTATGTCATGCTTATATATATGAGCTTAATTATTCAAAAGTAAAACTTATGATGCTGTTTGCTTGTCCCTGTAAGTAGTTCTCATTTGCGGTTGTGCAGATTAATATGAACACAGATGCCGATTGCTCCAAACCTTGCCTTTTTAGATTTTGCTCTAAGGGTAAATTCCGCAAACAAAAAGTCAGCAAGGCACCAATCTTGATGGTCTTTTGTCCCTTTCTAAAGTTGAGGGGATAAATCACCTCTACGCCTTCTAAGGTTTGGCTAGTTACCAAACCAGCTCTTGAGATTTGAACAATTACTATCACATTTTCAAGTATTAGTTCAATTGATGCATAATTGTAATTACACCTTCTTATTCAAGAGATCTACTAGTAATGTTTCGTGATTTTTGGACGGTGTAATGGTAAATATCTGTGAGCTGTCTAGGTGTAATGGTAATTATATAATGTTTTGGTGATTATACCAAACTTTCAGAGGGTGTTGAGGTAATTATCCCAAAGTTTAACTTCGAAGACGATGTTATGAGTGCCGGAGGTACTTGATAATCATGTTGACCAGAAAAGTTCCACTATTCTTCCTCAAAGATTGATAATTTTCTCACGTTGACCTTATTGTTGTTAGTTATTGAGGCGTAATCAGAATCCAGTTTAAGTAACTAATATTCATTGAATCTTGAACAGGGAAGTCATGTATGTTGGGTAGTAAAGTGATTTGTGTTTGTTCAGGCACACATATATCAAATACAAGGAAAGACGGAACAATTTGCACTCTTGTCGGAGGAAGGAATTGCCGAGGGAATCTTGCAGTGACAAGTCCGGATGGTGCTTTCAAAGCCTGGGGATAATACAAAAGTGATACTGGGTGTTTAGAGACTAGTGGGTGTTTAGAGAGAGAGAGAGAGGGAGCGAGGGTTTTCACAACTTTAATGTTTCGTGGATAACCATATGACCCTCAAAAGTAATATTCTTATAGTTGTAATGAGGATAATATTAATACAATCTTTTTATCAAATCCTTTTGATGGCAAATTTTAAGCAAAATTGGGATGGGCCGAACGATTTTTTTTTCATTTTTTATTTTTATTTTGTTAAGATTCTAGTTTATTTTAACTTAAATTGTTATTGATACATGAGATTCTTGTATATATTGGCCTCAAATCCTTTTTGATACATGAGATTCTTATGTATTGTAGCTGAGTTAAGCTCAAATCTTTTTCGTCAAAAGGTAAAAGTTTATTAAATATTTTCAAAAGTATTTTTCAGTAGTTGAATACGAGTTGCTAGTACGGGCGATACTGAACACACACCGAAGATCGTAATTCCAACTTAATGAATTCTCATAAGAAAGTGATTGGGACGATCAAGTCACTAGGTCTTGAACAATATATTATGAATGAAATCATGGATGGATTCCAACTTAATGAATTCTCATAAGAAAGTGATTAGGACGATCAAGTCACAAGGTCTGGAACAATATATTATGAATGAAATCATGGATGGACCAATTATGCTCGAGAGTGCTTAAGTCGTTACTAAGTCACAGAATGAATAATTCATGTTCTATATAATTTCACAGTTACATGTGTGTTTAAATTTCATAATTTATAAAATTAAAATGGAAGAATTGACATTTAATATGGACAGTTAGAAGAAAATCTATTTATTTTTATTCTTTTAAAATTGGTCAATATTGATAATCTGTTAATAAATACAAGATTTATTGTTTTAAGGGTCTCTTTTCTTATATATACTACATTCTATGCATTCTCTGTGTATCCATCTCATAAGTAGAGGATATGTACTTGAGATTTTAAATAGCAATATTAGATAGAATTTATGTAGTGATAGTTAATTAGTCATAGATTTATAGTAGGTTAAGAATCATGTGGTGATCAAACAATTATGAAATCGACCCAATAACCATAAGTTCCTTACCAAGCTATCAATTTTGTTTTAGATGTAAATCTCGGCTTTCCCGCAACTTGAAAAAGTGAAAATATTATGATTTTGTTGAATTTTCAGTAGATGTATTATGTTTTATGAAGATAAATACTTTGTATTATAACTTTGGTTTTACAATTGTGGAATGGCTTTACATTTATTTAATTTCAAGCTAATTAAGTTTGTACAATTATTGTTTTGATAAGAAGACAAGTTAATATCCTTTGCATAGTTACAACACCTTTGATTTACAATTTTTTTTTTCTGAACCAAAAAA
>JACFYI010003618.1:508606-519413 GCA_014898755.1 Handroanthus guayacan | reverse complement strand
AAAGTACAAATAGAATGATATGAAACATAAAGGTTAGATTTGTGCAGCTATTTCATTCTTTTAGGACAAAGAAAAGATTTAGTGCAGGCAGCAGCTGCCTTGGATTGAAGCAACGTCAACAAATCCAAACAACACGAGGCGCGTTATTCTTCGGCAGAAAAAGTCATGGGCCAGGGGAGTCTACGGTAAAAACCAGAATTATACGCGGTTTCTGTTCAAAGTCTCCTCTGTCCCTCCACCCCATTTCTTCTCCTCCTTGTTCCTCCAATTTGTCAATTTCCAGACCCTTTTTTCTCCAGTCAGCATTGATCCTTGATCATCAAGTATCGGAGGTGATTCAAGGTGTTAGCAACGGATATAGACTTTGTTTTTGATCGTTTAAAGGGGAAATTCAATTGAAATTGAATGGGCTGTTGTAGTAGCAAGAGCGTTGATTCCAAAGCAAGCCGCGTCGCTCGGTGGCGCTCCACCGGCATTGTTGCTCTGCGGGACTCCAAATTGAAGGCATCATCGTTTTCTCTTTGCTTTCGAGTTTTTTTTTCTTTTCTTTTTTTTATCTTTTTTTTTTTTTGGGCTTTCGTTTTTTTTCTACCCCTTCAGAATTTTCTTGAATAGTAGAGTGGGAAGTTGGGATAATGATTATGTATCTGAAAGTAAGCATTTATGCGTGTGGTTTGAATAGTCAGTATTGTTAGCCAGTACAAGTCTAAAGAAATGACTGAAGAATTGTGTTTGGATTTTTGGGCAATTTATTCTGTTAGCTTGCATGGGAGTTTTGAAAATGATTTGGTGATGGGCCTAGTGCATTTAAAGATACTTTCAGGAATTAATAATTAGGGGAAAGTCTAACTGTATGCACCGTAGGAATGTTTAACATCATTCGGATGATTTTGTGTGTTCTCCATATGGCTCTTACAGAAATGCTTTAATTGTACATATACAAATGCATATATCTGTTATGCTGACTGGATATGTGCTTTTGGACTTGTCGTTTAATTTCCGCAGACATTTCCAGATGACGTTCTTGATTTGGAAAAATCAGTCCGCACTCTTGATTTGACACGCAACAAATTAGGTAATGCTGTTTTAGATTCTGAAGCACTTGATTGCCTTTATTCTTGATTTGTCCTTTTCGTCTTCAGTTATATTTCCGCCATTTGGGCTTGCAAAATTATTCAAACTCGTGCGAACTTAACTACATTTACGAGGCCCTTATGTGACACCATTAACAAAGTGTAAATGCAGCAATTCTAGATGGAATTCTCAGTGGCTTCACATCCCTAATATCTCTTCCTGTGCTGTGGCAGTTGATATCCCAACGGAGATAAGCAAATTGATTAACTTGCAGCGGCTGGTAAGAATTGCTGACTTCAATGTCTTTGTCTTGCTGTTAGTTTACAAAATATTAAATGTAAAAGGTTAATACTTTATCTGATGGAGATAATATCTTGACTCTGCCCATCAATATGTAGCACTTTGATCATTGGAAAATGCTGAGACATAGTTTCTATATGCTAATGTCTATTACTCTATTTAACTTGAAATGTGAAATATGCTCATTAGTCATGATCTTTGCTAAGTTTGTCGTGTTGATGATTGCGTAGTTTAGTACATTTTCAAAGACTTGCAAATAGTATGTCAAGTGTTCCAGGAGTTTAAAGAAAATGGCACACTATATAAATCTTTAGCCGTACTTTACTTGGTTTTGTGATTCTTGTGTTCTTTTAAAGATACCACCCCAGAATGCTTCGATCAGTTCACCCATCTTAACAAAACTGTGAAGGAACTATCCTAGACAGTCAGCATATGATTTGGAGAAAACCCAACTTAGAATATGCCACTATTTGTAGTCATATAATAATGTTTAAGATTGTTCACTCCTCCACTAACAAAGGTGCCAGAAATAACTGAGTGTCAGCAACCCAAACAGGGGATTCATAATATACTGGAATAACTGTTTTGAGGTCTAAAGAGTATGCTGAAAATTTAGACTTTGTTCCGTCGGAAGGACACTAATCTCTTGAATGTGATGCTGTACCAGAGGTGAGCTCGATGGGTGGACTGGCCTGTAGAGCTTTAGCAACCGTGTGTTGGAATATATTGAACGCCATTTGATATTTTGAATTTCAATCAGGTTGAAGGTTGATGGGAAAATTGAAAAAGAAAAAAAGAAAAAAATGATTGATCAAATATTGGACTTTGGACTGGGTGATTTTGTTTCCACCTAATTATGCATGATTATATTGTTAAGAAAATTACTAGACAGTGATAAATCATTTCCCTGGTAAAATACGTGAACTTGAATCCTCTGTCGTGATACTTGAAACCCAGAATCTACTGGAAACAAAAAGAATGTATGAACACAATGAAAGTTAACTCATTTCTCTTGCAAAGTTGGTCGAATCTAGAAAAGTTACTCAAATTTCTTGACTGCCATTGACTTTCAAAATTAATTACCTTTGTACTCCACTTCCTTTTGTAATTAACTGAGTGCACGCTATGTTGCAAATTCTATCAATTATTCTAGTTTTGACTATAGATGGTTTCATTTCTGTTGTAACTCTTGACTTTTTTGTGTATTTACTTTGAAGAGGCAGCCGATATGATTGTAACTGACTGACCAATCTTTTGTTGCAGATTTTAGCTGATAATCTTATTGAGCGTCTTCCAATGAACTTGGGAAAGCTTCAGTCTTTAAAAGTCATGACACTTGATGGAAATCGAGTTACCACATTACCTGATGAATGTAAGTTTATTCTTCTCAAGCTGAGAGGGCTAAATTTCAATGCAATTCATTGTCCGAGTTAGGATTTACCCTCAGCGCTTAGCTTGAAATGATTTTTAACATCAGATTATGCTTCACTTATTTATGGGACAAAATTCTTTTTCAATGTTCAGTGGGTCAGTTGGTGAAACTGGAGAGGCTATCAATATCTGGAAATTTGTTACTCAACTTGCCGGAAACGATAGGGAGCTTGCGCAATGTGAGTAGGTGGCATTTAGTTTTCACGTATTACTTATTCATCTTTTCATGTTTATATGGTAAAATAATTATGGTATAACACTTATATTGGCCTCACCTGGTGTTGGTATTGCTGATATACGGGGCTTGTTTATTTATATTGCTGTCTTTTGTGTAGACTGTTAGTTAAATTGTCGACAGCACGCTGTATAGTTTCCATCATATTATGATTCCACCTTTTATTGAGATATTTTTTTAGAGTTTGTCTGATTGTAATATTTTAAAATTTTTGCATCATTTTGTTCTCTCTCATTGGTTTTTCCAGACAGCTCATCTTTTAATATAAGTAAAGTAGACATCAAAATTTCATTCTTTTCTCATACTGTTTGTGCATCTTATGCATGGGCTTAACCTTGCTAAAGAACAAAAACTGAAAGAAAAAGAATCTATGTGGGCGTGTGATAGGCAGATAAGAGCCTCAACTAGCTCTATGGAATACAAGAAAACACAATGATAATATACATGTGTTTGAGTGCGCATGTGAGGATGTGTATTTACCTTTTGCAATGTTACCAATTGGGGTGCATATCATGACGAGCACAAACCCGATGCAACCTGCAAAAACCTAACTGTTAATATGGAAACACCAGAGAGGAAATGAATGCTACAAATGCTACATTTTTGTCATATTGCATCAAGTGGAAAGATGTACAGAATAGTAGTATTTCATGTTATCATCCTTAAAGAGTCATTTCATTACAGAATTTGATATTTAGAAATATTAATCAAATATTGACAAAGTTATATATGCATATTGTGATAATATATAATATAAAAGATTTTGGTCAAAGTATTGCAAAACGATACACTGGTACCATGGTGCTATAATTGGTTGAAAAGAACCTCCATTACTTTGGGGTCCATTGAGCGCCTAATACTCCATTAGTTAAGTTGATAATTGACGGAAACCTTTTCACTTTGCAGTTGATGCTGTTGAATGTGTCAAACAACAAGATAAAGTTTCTTCCAGAGTCAATTGGTAGTTGCTTCTCTTTGGAGGAAATTCAAGCAAATGGTACTTTCATACATATCTTTTATCATTTTCTAGGATCTTGACAATGGTTGTCCTGATGACCTTTCACTTTCTATCTGTACTTTTTCCACAAAATCTTTCCTTTTGTGTATAGCAGCACATCCACTTCTTTCTCTCTATGGTTATGTTGGCCGAGCATTGATTTGTGCTTGTTATTCCATACTTCTAAGTGTATAATTGTCCAGTGACACTCTTCTTTTTCTCTTTTTGTTTATAGTTTGATATTCTTTCTGGTATTATTTTGCTTGCCGGAGGAAGTTTCTGTAAGCAACCTGCGTTTTTTGGGACTTGCAAATTTTAAGTTTGGAATGATTACCTCTACACCGCCGAAGATAATACCTCTCTCCCCCGCCCCCCAGCGAAGCTTTGGATAATTACCATTACAATTCCTACTGTTAATTCACTTGACACATAATTATAATTACACCCCTTTAATTGGCGCATAATTACAATTGCACGCTATTTTTAGAGGTCTACTTGTAATTTTTCAGGATTTTCAAAGGGTGTAATTGTAATTATCCACCAATAGGGGGATGTAACAGTAATTATTCAAACCTCAAAGGGTGTTTTGTAACCATGCCAAACCCTGGAGATGTTGAGGTAATTATTCCTTTTAAGTTTCTACCATCTTTATTCTAAATAAACATGTAATATCTGCACATTACCATGCCAACATAAGATCCTTTTCATAATGAAAATGGCTATCTTTCTTTTATGGTAATTAGTCTCACACCATCTTTTGAGGCTCAGTATGCGATTTTCTTTTCATTGCTTGTACTTTCGCACGATGTAATTATCCTTTATTTCTGGGCTTTTCCTTTATGAAACTGCATCTAAATATTTGGTGCAGAAAATTCAATCGAAGAGCTTCCATCTTCAGTGTGCAATCTTGTTCATCTAAAGTCACTCTGCTTGGACAATAACAATGTGAAGCAGGTTTCACTCTCAACTCGACTTCTTATTTTTCTTATGTCAGCGCGAATGATCAAAGTGATACAGTTTGGTAACACATTTGCAAAAATTGATTCTGGTTTCACTTTACTTTCTTGGAAAATTGAATACAGCATTTGCTGATCTTACCGACGGACCTCCCAAATGTTCTTATGAGTTAAATGCTTCAGGAATAATTACCTTAACACCCTCTAAGATTTGAACTAATTACAGAAACGCCATCTGGGGAAATTACATAAAAAATGTTGGCGATAACATTACAATTGGACTTGTTCGACTGATTGGTTTCACTGCAGTTAATAGGTTAGATGTTTAGGTGGTCTAATTGTAATGTCAGAAAGACTTTGTCTAGTTTTTGTCAGCTGAGCTAATGGCAAGTGTTATTATAATATCCTAAAACTACACAGGGTATTTATGTAATTAGGTCGAACCTTGCTTGGCATTTAGGTAATTATATTTATCTTTTATGTGATCCTTTTCACTAATGTTGGAGTCTGGGCAACTTTCAAACTCTTCTTATCTCATTTTCTTATCAATGCACTGTCCTGTATCATCATAGAACCTTAGATGAATCATAACCTTACCATCACCTTTGAGGATCACAGTCCATTGGAAAAAAAATGAAAAGAAAGTAACTTTAGTGGTCGAGGACAACGTTTCTTTTCTCGCGGCGAGTTATGCTTATATATATTCGCATGGATATAAATTCTTCTAACACTTCTTATCACTTTATAGATGCCTCCGAACTTGCTGAAAGATTGCAAAAGTCTGCAGAATATATCCCTCCATGGCAACCCCATTTCGATGGATTATTTTCAACAGGTGAGACAGATATATCTTTTTGCATCACAAAGAATCATAGAAATAATGATCATTATCATCATCTTCATCTTCTTCTTCCCCTTTCAGATGGAAGGATTTGACAACTTTGAAAGTCGGAGGAAAAGGAAGTTTGACAAACAGATAGATTCGAACGTGATGATTAGTTCCAAAGGCCTCGATGAGGGCGTAGATCTATGAATGCTTACTACTGCAACTTTTGTAAGGCTTCTTGTCCCTTGCATAAATTCAACATTCATTAGAATTTACCTTTCTTGGTTTTTGTTCACTCGATTTCTTATATCATAATTACGCCTTTTCCCTTAACTTGAGATTTATTTTCAGGTAGATGACACTTCACTCACTCAAATTTATTAGTTTTGACGCACTTTGTCTCAAAATTAATGAAAACCATTTCCTTTCTCAACTTAAAGCCATTGGAGCAATTTGCTCCCCCAAGTGGATTTTCAATCGAAATATACAAAAGGATACCGTTTCCAAGTGGATTTCCATGCCAAATATGCAGTCAAATAATTAACATGTGATTTTTGTGTGTCTTACCAAATGGCATTCTCATAATTTCTCCTTTTGTCTGATCAAAACAATTTGTTATGAGAAGTGAATATTTGAGTGTGAAGAGGAAAAAACGACAATAGAAGACACGTAAAAGTCATATGATAATCTTTCGACTGCATATTTTGAGATATCCTTGAAATGTTCGAATAACTGTAAGTTGAGCGAGTCGAGCGCTTTTATGATACTTTTGAGAGGCAATATGCCAAATTTAATAAACTCGAGCGGAGTAAAGTGCCCTTTACCCTTTATTTTAAGAAATGATCTCTATGACATTGTTTTTCTTCTCAAGTAATAATATTGTCTAACATTCATAAATTCTATGGGCACAACTGTAATTTTTGAGGTTATATGTTTGCAGATGCTGCATTCATCATATGGGGGTGAAAAGCACATTCTAATCCAGGAGGAGGATGTAATTACTGTCATAACCTCATGGGCCACTATTGGTTGGCCATTGCTGCAGATTTATTTTCTTTCATCACATGGTTTTTTGTAAATTCACCCTCGTGTTTCCTTGTCACGCTACTAATTATTCTACATTGTAGGCTCAGTAGCAAAGAACTGCTACTCATTTTGTGGTATCATCACTATTTTGTTTTATATATACACTATATATATATCTACATATATGAAGTGTAAATTAATAATAGTGCACTTGGGACCTTTTTAATTTCGTTTTTTGTTATTTTTATTCTATTAAAAATATGGATGTAAATGGGTCGAACAGAGTTGAGGACTTGATCTGGGCTCGAGGCTTTATTTGAGCTTGACCCGACTTGGTTCATTTGGTAAACTTGTGTCCAAGTCATAGGCTTGATCTTCATCGCTTTATTATGTTCAGGCCATATGTTCAAATTTGAGCCGGAAATACTTGATTATGTTACAAATATTTTACTTTAGTTATATATATATATATATATATTTAAAAAAAAAAAAAGAAGAGATGGGCCTGCGAGTTGAGCTACTAGCTTATGAAAAAGAATTATTTGATTCGAGCTTAGTTGATGAATCGGGATTGATTTTGGCTCGAGTATGAAAGCAAGTGCTTCCTGAATCGGTTTTTATGCTTGTGAGCTAGCTCAATTTATTTGCATTCCAAATGAAATATACTGGTTTTATATTTGGGACATGACATTTTCTTGTATGATAAAAGATTGGAGTATGCATCATTCATGATCTTATTAAATCTTAAATAGTTGGTGAAGGATGCATACATAACAATTCAATCAGAGTGTAAGTAAAGATCGGCCTGATTTGAATCAGCGAGTGCTTTTCATAATTATTTTTATGGCATTTACAGATCATTAAAACTATTGAATATTAATATGTAAAATCATATAAAACGTACTTACAAGATTAATTCGAAACTCCATACGTTAATTAGAAGTTGCAAATGAAGTCCTGTTGGGATTTTTTTTTCGTGTTTGTTTTTGTATCTGATATTGAAATGTTATTAATATATCTGAATGATTTGTTTAAACAGTAATTTTAGTTACAAGTAACTCAATGATATTACTAAATTATGGTTTTTAATTTTTGATGAATTATTATTATTATTATTTATTTATTTAAATTGGAATCTTTTCGACAGCTAGCAAAACAATAATAATAGTATAATACGCCTCCCAATTGAAATAATGTGTCCAGAGGTTTATCTTAATTATTAAAATACCCGTAATATTTGGATAATTATCATTCCCCCTAGTATACAATGCAACTAATACATAATTAAAATTACATTCCCTAAACGTATGCATAATTACGCTTAGACCCCCTCGGATAACGCATAATATTACGGTTACAACCCTTAATTTAGGAGGTGTATTTGTAATATTTAGGATTTTTAAGGGATGTTATGGTAACTATCCAAACATCAAGCAGTGTAATAGTAATTAAGATCAGGGAATGTTTTGATAGTTATAGTATGCCTCAAGTGGCTTTAAGGTAATTACCCCAAAATTTAATATCTTTCGATTAGTACAATGTCCAAGATTGATAGATTTCAAGGAGATGTATTTGTTAAACATTACTGTATCTTATGGCGTATGAATATTCTTTTTGGAATAAGAAGAGGAAACATTACGAAGTGGGATTGGGATTAACAACTTTTTAATCTTCCAACACTTTCTCTCCACATTTGAATTATCGGTTATAATATTCTATCAAACTATTTAATCTTTTAATTATAAATTTATGATATAATAACTATACGACTTTCCAAAAAAACTTGGATGCTATAAAACTTCATATTATATTATTTGTTGAGTTCTTATAATTGTTATAATATTTATAAGGAAAAATGATATTAGGCCACCTAATTATGGATGTTTTTGCACTTTGCAACTTAGTTAAAAAAAAAAAAATCATTTTGCCACACCAACTTCACAAATTTTTGTTTTACAATCTAAGTGCATTTTTCAGTGAAAATATTACACCATAGGTAATATTGTACAAAACTTCGCAAAGTTCAGGCGGTAAAGTAAAAACATTTTTTGCCAATTCCACCTTACTATTTACACTTGCACCGCATGTGAGATAATTCTATTTGAATATTTCATCAAAAAATGCACGTAGATTGTAAAGGAAAAATTTTGCGAAATTGAAATGACAAAGTAAATTTTTTTTTAATTAAATTGTGAAATGCAAAAACTTCCATAGTTTGAGAGGCTCAATGTCATTTGCTCCATTCGAAAATGAACTAACTAAAGTTTTGACTTCTCCAATTCACAAAATAAGCTCAATACTAAATTCTGAATAAAATTAATTAGCTAGTCGTACAAAAACTATTTTCATTTATATATATACATATATATGAGAGAGATGCATGGAATGCGATGCGGTGAAGCATTTTGTAATATAATGGGACAATTACTTCTACATGTCCAATGTTTAATAATTACCATTACACTACCTATTGTATAGTTGAACTTATTTATAATTATAATTACACACCATAAACGTATGCACATATTAAATTATGCCTCCTAAATGTATACATATATTACAATTCACGCCTTTATCCAGAGGATCTACTTGTAATATTAAAATTTTTAAGGAGGTGTAATGGTAATTATCTAAACCTCAGGAGGTGTAATAGTAATTATTCAAATTCTAAAGGGTGTTCTGGTAATTATACCGAACTTCAAGGGGTGTTGGGGTAATTATCCCTAATATAATTTCAGCCAGAGAGTAAAGCAAAAGTGAGTAAGTGACCGTTGAAAAAGGTGGCACTTCATGTTGATGTCCACCATTATAAAGATGCTTGCTTCTCTAATTAAGCAATTTATATACACACTAAAAACATGTAGCATGCTTGGATAACAAAACATTAATTATGCAAATGGTTGCATTCTCTTTAATTCAACCAACAAACATTGCCACTTCTTTAATCACAAAAATTGATTTAGTATTATGATTTATGTCATATTAAACTTTAGGTATATAATGGGAGATTCAACAATGTTTCATCCTGTCAACTACATTATACACACTAATAAATATTCCCACATAATCACACTCTATTATTTATTTCTCTCTCTAACTCCACCAGTCAGGGCTGGTAGAACATTAAAGGACTTTTGTCCATGATACATCCGACACTCTTAATGGATTATCTATATACGTAGGCAGGAGGCTCTCATTATATCATTTCACTATTGTTCGAAAGAAAATTCTCTATTCAATTCTCTTGATTGGGGTTTGACCACATCATATCCTATTCATGTTACACTAGTTTATTATAACCTCTAAATGAATCGGATTTAAAGTGGATGCAATTCTGAATTTGCAACCTAGTTAATTCTAACTCATTTGACCCAATCAAACTTATGAGTGTGATACTATTTTGCCACCCAAATAATGTAACCAATATTTTACAAAATGTTCTTGTAGAAAGAACTAATTAGTTGTTTTGAATTGTTAAGGAGTAGTGCTTTTACTCTTAATTTTCTAAAACGAACAAAAATAGAAAAAAGTTAAAAACAACCCGTACATGAATATTGCAACTTTTTAGTATTTTTAATCTTTATTTTCAAACATTATCAACTTTCACTACAACTAATTTTTTTTTATATATTTTTTTTCTAATTTTTCACTTTTAAAAATGAGGGAAAAAAAGGGGGGCTCTCGCACATACCCACTAGACCTCACACAGGAGATGGCATGGAAATTGAAACACTAGTATGATGGAGATGAGTGAAAGCTATTGTGCCTTAACTTGTATGAATCAAACTATCCACATGTACTCAAAAAAAGCAATGTAACTTCCTAAGTAAAAGAGACTTCTTTGCTTAGTTTACTCAACAAGAGCATATTTTATTATTAATATAAGGGATAATTACCCCCACGCTCCCTAAAGTTATTCATAATTATCAAAAATAGCTTTTAAAATTTGAATAATTATCATT
>JACFYI010003618.1:478567-498154 GCA_014898755.1 Handroanthus guayacan | reverse complement strand
AAAAAAAAAAAAGAGATGTTGCAAACTGTCCCTTAAAAGTGTATGATCATTTGCATCTTTTAATATATTATAAATATAATTGGATATTGCATTTATTTTAGTTTTTGAGAAAAGAAATTCATGATAATCAATACAATTAAACTATTATGGAAAAACCTAGGAGAAATTAAAAGTTTAACACATGGTTTTAATTTTTTTCTTACGGTCCCAATTTAGTCAAAAAGCCTAAGTGGCTATGGTCGTGAAAAAGTTAGGCATACTTAATTCCACAGTTTGGACCTAAATTGAGCAGCGTATATATTAATTGCAATTTGCAAATGAGACTGCTTTGACCCACTGTCCACTGAACCCTAACCACATGCCTCAAATTCAATATCGACATCTTTTCAAGTTTCAGCAGGATTCACTATTGGCATTAATTAATGCTGTATACCATGAAAATTGTCCCAATAGATATCTAATTGAGAGGAATTGTCGTTTTGAAGTAGAGAATCGTAATTGAACTATGAATGAACCCGGATTCTGATTAGTATTCATTCCGAATTTGAGATAGAAACAAAGAGTTAGTTTTTAATATTTGAGTTGAGTAATTAATGTTTTTTCTTGATAAATTTACCGAAACATAATAGAGAAAGCGGTTTTTGAAAATTGAGTTTTTATTAAGGGGTTCATTGTATTTTACCCATTTGTAAAAGACAAAATGGGTAAAATTCCTATTTTTTCTTTTTTAAAAAAAAAAAAAAGAGGCACAGTGCTAATTTGTATTTTTTCATAAAGACGTATTTAACACTCTTTGTGGGGAGGTAGTGGCTTCATTTTCAAAAATTCAAGAAGACTTCGAGTTTTGTTATTTTTTTATAAATAATTTTCTGTGAATTTCGTTCTTCTGCAAAATGCAATTTGCCCTTTTATTTAGTTCAAAATATCATAGAGTTTTTCTTTTAAGTTGTTTTGCGGCTGATTTTCTTGCTATTGAACTTTTATTGCGGCTGCAGAATTTTGTGGATGATTAAAGATTTTCATATATCATTTCCATTCCTTTCCCAGTTACAGCTTGCACTTATGTGCTCCTTTTGAGAACTTTTTTCTCAGAAAATAATTTTGTTTAGTGAAAATTTCTCAAAACAGCCAGCCAATTTTATGTTGATATATAATTTCTAAAATTTTGTACGTTCAATCAATACATCAATATCATTAGATGAATATATTTTAAAAATTAAGTACATGAACTAAATACAATTCAAATATTCTAATTATCATTTAGCAGACAAGTATCATCCTACAATAAACAAATACCCACATGCTACCGTTGGACTCGAACATGCACCTTCCCTATGAAAAAGAAAAAGTAGTGCCATTTCATTCAAAGAACGGTAACAAATATAAGATACTTTACTAAGCCCAAGAACCCTTCAACCTACTAAGCTATGGAAAAATCATGCTTTATATAATGTCAGGTAGTGCCTAAGGTTATCACATGTGGCACTTTGTTCTTGTAATCGAAGAAGATCAAAATAAAAACAAATGCCCTTTTAAATTAAAGTGCTTTAATTATCATTAAATCCCAAAATTAAAACCCTGAAATAGAAAGAAATTGATTTGGGGTTTGAGAGAGAAATCCCACTTTATATAATGTTGGATTGGGCTTAATATTATTACATTTGACATATTGTTCTTGCAAAATAAAATAAAATAAAGAAAATAAAAGATCAAATTAAAAACAAATGTGCTTTTAAATTGAAGTAACTTAATTACCTTTAAAATCCCTAAAATTAAAACCATGAAACAGGAAAGAAATTGAATTTGGGAGAGAAATCACACTTCTATTATCTAATTTCTCTCCTCACGTATTTCCCTTCTGAGCAGCCAACGTAATTACACATAGTTACTTGAAAAGTTAAAACTCAATATCCTAAGTATCATGAAAGAGTTTTTTTTGTATGATGTAAGGCAAATAAATGCCGTTCGATTATTAGTTCCTTCTTCGAAGCATTAATTATTGGGTTTGGGTTGCTCCTCACTTTGAAAATTAAGAATCACATGTACCAAAATTACTTAAGTGTATTCTGTTTTTTCACAATTTGTCGTGTTGTCTCTGTAATAATAACAGTACATAGTCTATAAGGGCTAAGGCAACACAATATTAGAGCCCTCATTTTTTCAGTTTGATATTATAAAGCTAGGTAATTTAATATATAATTTGAGTTTGTGACAAATAGGATAGTAAAAATTTTGCATATCAAAACATCATACCTAACATTGTTTCCATTTAATTTTAACAAAACTAGATCTTATAAGTTGAACCAAGTAAAAATATCATGGACATCTTATAGATAAAATATTGGAAAATGTTATATTTTGGGAAAATTTACTCAAATCATCTGTGGAAATATATCAAAATAGATTTCTTTCAAAAGCCAAAATGAAAGTAAAATCCCTAGTTATGAATTGTTTCCTAATTTTAATAGGCTCTCCTTGTTTATTCCATTAGTTTCTTATCAGAAGAGAACAAATGGAAATTCCTCAAACTTTATGGTGTTAGTTAATAATCTTCCAGGGACGAGATCTTCTATTTCAAACGGTATTTCATCTCCTATTCCATGCCTTTAAATATATGCTACGTGTATTGCATTTATTATTAAATATTTTTATAAGAAAATATTTAATACATATGGTATATATTTAAAAATAAATAGGAGATGAAACACCGTTTGAAATAGAAGATCTCGTCCCAATCTTCCAAAGCTCTATTCGAGGTACCAACTTTTATTCAAAATTATAATTTGGCCATCATTTTCAATCGTCATTGTCAGCTATCATCAAATTCGTCACAGAGCTGCCTTTCCTGAATTGATTGATCCGAACCCATAATTAAGTTCCAAAACCTAGACCTGGCAGTTGGCCTAAGCTTGGCCACTGGAGTTGGGAGAGCATTCAAGAACAAGAAAAACCCGCAGCAAACTCAGGATTCTATAGGGTAAATGAAACCCCAATTTCTTTGTAATTTCAAAGTTTCTGGCTGTTAATTCCTTCTATTTTCCTGCAAACAATTGATTTTTCCTTTTTTTTTTGGGTAAAAACTTTATTTTCGAACCATTTTCTTGTCTTCCTTGTTAATCTTTACACTTTTCTTGCAGCTTTTGTTTTTCGTTGTTCTTCTTTTTTAACTTAAGTTTCTGGATTCGTGAAACATAAATGTGTGTTTGTGGCATAATCATTTGATTGACGACTAGTTTGTTAAATTGCCAGCAATTTTTTTCTTTTTTCTTTTGACCTTTCAATACGACAGAATTTGCCTTTGCAATAACCAAATTAGGCAATGGTAATTATTATCATCATTATTCTTTAATATTATTGTCAAGAATTCATCTTGTGCGGAAATTTTTTGTCATTTTTCTTTCTTTTTTTTTTCTTTTTTTTTTTTATTTGCCCAGCTATTTTCAGCAAATTATATCATTCATTTTATAAATTTTTCTATAGGAAATGAGTTTCTTAATGTTTCTTTGGTTGTATGTTTGTAGTGAGTTCATCCTTTGGAGATGTCTGGTAGATTAAGTGCCAGTAGTGAATGCTCTCTCGATGTGGATGATTTACTGGAGATCAGAGAAAGATTTAATGAGGTAAATCTATGTTCCAAACCATTATAAACACTAGTTGCTCTGGAACTTGGAAGCAAGAGAAGAAAGAAAGATATGATAGTATTCCTTAAGTTCGTGTTGTCTTGTGATATGTGCTTTTTGTCATATCTATGTCATTATTGTCGGTTTTGAGATTTTATTTTCTTATATTTTTCATTAGCTTGTTATCAATTAACCAAGTTCTTGAATTTTATTAGAGACTGCCTGTGCATCTTCGTTATCCGAGCTACGTTTGGCATGCCAATTTGTTACCATAGTAATGAATACTTATACATTGTTTTCTCTTATACAGTTGACGAAGGAAAAGGAGATGCTGAGAGATTCGAAGTCCCAGAGCTTTGAACTAATCAGAGTATTACGTTTTCTTTTAGTTCCATTTTGACATCATAAGCTCACATATTAGTTTTCTCTTTGTTCGTCGATCTTTTCTAGTTTAGTTTACAATGTTTTTCTCCTTGTTGGCCTTCTAATGGTAACCTAGAATGGTTAGAATGATGCATAAATGTATTGTCTGAACCGCCTTTCTGGATGCGACCTTTCTCCTTTCACTTTCTCATGTAGGTAGTTTACCTAATTTAGGGTTCAGTCCAGTGAAAGATCCAAATTCATTAGTGGATGAGACTGGTGAAAACAAAGTCATTTTTTCGAAGTATGAAACGACATCTTGCATTACCCATTAGACTATACTGGTTAAGGGATCCAAATAAAGAAGGAATAAACTGAATCTTCATGTGGTTGGTCTCAAAGACACTGAATTACTGCTCTTTTAATGCAGAAATTGGAATTATATGTTAAGACATTATCCGAATCACGTGAAGAGGACAAGAAACACATCGCAGATTTGGAAAGAGAACTCAGTAATTGCAGCCAAGAAATAGGTGCTGACATCTTCCACAACATGTTTTTATTATAAGCTCATCTTTCTGTTGTAAAGGAACGTATGCATTTTTTCACTTAAAACTTGTTTGCTTCTCATTTTTGTTTGTGGGGTCGACTCGAGCAACTGCAAATAACACAATCTGAGGCTTGAGGTTTCTTCTATTCTGGACTTCTGTGTGGGTTTTGAAACAAAAAAACAGATAGCTATATTACGACACATCATTTCCTGTAAGAATAAAAATGACTACCTTATGCATTAAGATGCGAAAGTTTTCTTTCTTTCTTTCCTCTTTTTTGTTCTCTCTCTCTCTCTCTCTCTCTCTAATTCTAAAAGTTATTCTTAAAAATGATGACAATGACAACGCGCGTGCGCGCGCGCGGGGGGGGGGGGGGGGGTGATTGTTCAGCCAAATTTTTGCATGCTCATGCCATCTTCCCGCTGCCAATTCAGGGTTGAATGATCTGCAGTGTTAACTGTGTGATCTAGTTGACAATTAGTATTATGCTGTTTTCTATTTGATGGTCAACTAGATGTTTTCAAGGACTATATGAATTGTTTTAATGAGGATGGCATTTCTTGTGTCACACCACCCCTATTCACTGTCTATTTTCCTTTTTAACTTAATCAATTATGAATTTCCTCACAGATTACCTGCAGGATCAACTGAACATGAGGAACTCTGATGTGAACTGTCTAAATGAGCAACTATGCAGCCTTCAGTTGAAACTTTCTGACATGGAAAATCTAGCAGAGGAGGTTGGAAGGTTAAGGGAACAGATGAAAATATCTGAATCTGAAAGGTCATCGTTATTGCAAGAAATAGAGGAGAAAGAAGATGTAATTAGATATTCATCGTCGTGCATCGAGAAACTAGAGGAGTCGATTTCATCCATGGCATTAGAATATCAATGTGACATAGAGAGCACGAAGCTGGAGTCAAATGCGCTGGAGCAGAATCTTTTCAAGACTAAGAAAATACTGGAAGAAAGAACTCGTGAAAATCGCAGGATGAGTGAGTTGATTCAGGAACTTGAGCTTCGAATTCTGGATGCAAATACTGTGATTGAGAGCTTAGATGAGGAAAATAAAGATTTGACGGAAAAGTTGCAACAGTCTGAGATAAATGCAAAAGCGTTTGTTAGGAAGGTGGAAGAGCAATTTCACGTATTGTTCAGGGAAGACTATAACCAGGCCCCCAGTAAACTACAGAAAGATATACGGTAAGCCTGAATCAATAAGCATGTATGGGTATCTGAATATGAAGCATTGCATTTGTAATCAGATTAGTTAGTTTATCTGAATCTCAAGATAGGAAAACTTTTACTAACCTTTCGCGTTCTCCCCCACATTTCCTTAATAATGAGAATGTAACAATATTGTCCCAGAAATCTCATTCTGCGACAAAGGTCATTTGCATGATCAATAATAATATGGAGCACAGTAGTATATGTTGAGACTTCGATTTTGATGGTTAACATTCGGGATAATTATCTCTTATAGCCCCTCAGGTTTGGCATAATTACCAAAACACCCACTAAGATTTGGTTAATTATCCTTACACCCCCTACGTTTAGTTTAGCAAACACAAAATTACAGTTACATTGCCTGAACTAATGCATGATTACATTTACACCTCCTTGTCTAGGGAATCTATTTGTAATGTTTTAGGATTTTTTAAGGTATAATTGTAATTAAGTGTCAGCCGGACTAACAGTAAGGGGGTGTAATGATAATTATCCAAAGTTCCAAACCTATGTTTCAGTAATTTGGCCAAACCTCAAGGGTGTTGAGTTGATTATCACTTAATATTATTGAAGAATTTTCCTCAAATGATTTCAAAGGAAGGTATTAGAAGTATTAATTTTGAATGGAGCTGAAAATCATTAACGTGTATGTAATAAATTGTTGGATCACTATGCATAAGCTAAACTCAAGTCTATTCTGATAGCCTTATGCCAAAAGAATTCGTTCCTGTAGGGCTTTAAGACCTTACTGATCCTTTTTCTTTTCTTGTTGGCCGCCCTGGCCAAATCAATTTTCTCAGTGGGTATATAGTTGTCCTCCTTAAACAGGGGCTTTCACCATGTATAATTACGACCTACACAATACATCCTTGACTTATTTCAGCTCCTTTTACCCAATGTTTGCAGCACATATGGCAATATCTTAGGGCCACTCTTTTCTAAACTTGCTTTCCCAAGAGCATCAGATGCGGATTTGAGGAACAAGATGGCTGAAAAGTCATGCCAGATAAATGACTATCAACACCTTGTAAAACAGCTTAAGGTATGTTTGTTTGTACAGTATCCATTTGAAACAGTAACCCTACAATATATTCTAATGCCACTCAGTGGAGATCTATGTTTATGGTTTTTACAACTATGACCTATATATCAGTCAGTATGTGCAAACGTGTTGCGAATTTTTTCCAGGAAGAACTAAGAGAAGAAAAGTTGAAAGCAAAAGAAGAAGCAGAGGAATTAGCTCAAGAGATGGCTGAGTTAAGGTATCAACTGACAGGCATGCTCGATGAAGAGTGTAAACGTCGTGCAAGCATTGAACAAATATCATTACAGCGAATAGCTGAATTGGAGGCTCAGGTATGTGAAACACGTTTATCTATTATGGAAGAGAAGTTTCACGGTTACTGAATAACATGTCATGTGTAATGAAGATTACAAAAGAACGGCAGAAATCCATCGGCCCACATGGTCTTATTGTCGGGGAACAGTGATACATGGACGACTATGGCCTCAGAATTGGAAGAGTCTAGTCTTCATGTGAAGTTTGTCGTCAAGGTTTGTGATCATCATGGCTTTTACTGCCTCTTTAGTCTTCATTTTAGTTGGGCTTGAATCTGTCCTGGTACTACCGATGTGATGTAGACTCACTATAGGAAAACACTCCCTTTACTAACAAAAAATTCATCAAAAATTTTAGCGAAATCCTTCAGTAGCATGATTTTTTGATAGATTTCGTTACATTACAAATCTGTTGGTACATGCATTGGCACTCATTAGTAGTGATGGAATTGAAGACATCGCATGATTAACTTGTTGCGATGGAAATTCATGACGGCCAAAAAATAGTATAGAATTTATTACAAATTCGTCATGAACGTCTTTGTTCATGTATAATTTGTTTCTTGTAAAAATTTGTTCGTATTCTGTCACCGATTCATTATATATGTCGTGTATCTGCGGAAAATTTTCTGTTGGTAAAGTGTTTTTCCTGCTGCTGTGGAAATCTTGTTACACAGTTTAACATGCTCATTCGAACTCTACTGCAGGTTGTGAAGTGAAAAATTGGGATTCTCAATGATCAAATTTTACGGATGATACCTGTGTGAGTTGTCATATATTGGGAGTAATTATATTTTCTGAATATTAGGAAGGGCTTGAATATGTAGTCTTTCATTTTTATTTATTTTTTAATTTGATCATTTTTATTAGCATTGCAAAATCGGGTATTATTTCCAAATTTGCTTTTGTTATTTACATAGCTTACTGTTAGAGCACTTGTTATAACAATATTAGTAGGATATAAACAGAATCATATTATTTGCAAAATGATATATATTAAAAACTATTATTATTTTATACATATTGGGCCAATTTGCAAGGACATAAATTTTATGCAAACTAATTAATGAAAATTATTAGAAAAATTGATACGATGAGGGAAGATCTCCCCAAGCGAAAACGGTTAAAGCTTAGAGGTTACAAAATGATGTGGATAACATATTTGAGCCCAAGTGCTCAGGCTTGTGCGGGCTCTCCAGCCCAGATTACAAGCCACGTAGGTATGGGGTAGGTTGATTCGATCCGACCTGATCAGACATCAAGCATCTCACAGGCTAAAGTGGACGAGGATTTGTAGTCTCAATCTTACCATGTCAATCGTACTAATTCTGATATTAGGGTTGTTGATGAGTCGGATTTATATCAAGCCATTGTAGATCCAAATTCGAATCCAATAGAAGTGTGTTAGATTTGAATTTGATCCAAGATCCTATATGAGGTTGGTACCATCAAATTCATATCCGAATAAAATCAAATATCCAAGTACAAAACAAATTTTTTTTATTTTTATTTTGGTTGAAAATCGATGAATAGGTGCACTCTTTGAACTATTTTAAAAGTTTGGTACACTTGTCTTTGTTTATTTGCCTATTATGATCCATTTATAAAAATACATTTTATATATAATATTTCATCTATATATAGTTATCAAAAAGATTATATTTCCATATATTGTTATATTTATATATGTCATATATGGTTTGTACAATTATTTTATAGAATTAGGTTTTACCATTTCTAGGCTAACACATGCTAACCAAAAAATAAAGATAAAATACGTTTTTTGATATATAATTACATTAGCTGCCCTTCAAATACAATAGTATTTCATGTACTCCTCTTAATGGTAGGTGTGAAAGAAAGGGTTCGAGTAGTTAATAATTATTCATGCCCATTTTAATAATTCTTCAGGATAAATGCCTTATTTATTTATTCCATATAAATTTAATCCCTTTCTTAAAAGAGGTAAATATGAATTATAATTTTCTGAAAAAGGGTTATTTTGAATTAAATCTAATATCCCATGGTGTAGATGCAATTTACCTTAGAAGTTAAGTAACGTGTTGAAAAATAATAATAAAAAAAAGAAAAAACAGAAAATTTAATTTATGGAAGGTTCTTCGGTGAAGAAGACCCGGTGGACGGGGTGTTGGAGAACGTGTTATTTGGTGCATTGCGCCCAATGCACCCAATAATTGCCCTAAGGAGAAACGGTCCAATTTGTCAGGACGTTGAATTTAAGTGAGCTGACCTCCTTCACGCGCTCTTTTGTGAATGTTTCTTTTTTCTTCTTTTTTTATTTTTATTCTTTCAAATTTTCTGCTTTAATATTTTGCCGCCCCTCAAAATATAAAACTAAAAACAATGAAAATTTTAACTAAAAAATGAAAAAAAAAAAAATTATTATTTGTAAAAAATTTAAGCGATGGCTAAAATGGTAAAAATGTTGTCCACTTTAAATGTAATGATTTAAATTTTATTAGATAAGATGTACTATTAAATTATTAATTAGAGAAATAAAAAACAAATGAGGTGAGAGTATAAGTTTACTAGATGATTTGCATTTAAAAAAAAAAAAACTTTGGATTTTTTTAATTATCCAGTCTAATTGAAAAAGAAAAAAAAGTTTTACATTATCATATAAACTTCTTGAAATTTTTATTTTATAAGCTAAACACATTTTTTCAATAGAATCATTGAACGTTCCACCAGTAAATGGCATTATATAAAATTTCTTGAAGTTCAAGTGGAATACTTTGCCATTGAACTTTTTTTGCGAACTCTGGTTATTATTCGAACATGCTTCGCACATGAGATAGTTCGGATGGAATATTCTATTGGAAAATGTATTTAAATTGTAAAGTGAAATTTTTACAAAATTGAAATAACAGAGTAAAACCTTTTTTATTAAGTTACAAAGTGCAAAACATCCTTATTTCAACCATTTAAATATCATAATGACCAATTTAAGTATAAATATTACAAGAGAATGACAAAATAAATATTGACTTCCTGTCTTGCTGGGCATTTTTAGGTTATTTTTCCTTATTTTCTTAAAAATTACGAAAAAAAAAAGAATATACTTCTTTTTTCCATTAGAAAAATGAGAAGTTGTTTTCTTTGAATATTAGCCAAGTTGGAATTTCTCACCTGTTTCTCTACACCATGTCTTACCAATTCTCCTGACAAAAATTATTCCATTTATTTATTCAATTTAAACCCACTTTGGAAATCACTTTCCCCACTATCTTTCCAGTTTATCTCTGCATTTTCTCGCTCTAGATTGGTTGAACATTTGTTTTTTCAGATAGAGGCGTTACACTCCGAGCTTTCCCTAATCCAAGATTATCCCTTTCTTTTTCTTGAAATCTCAGGTATCCCGCCATGATTTCTGGCTTTTGTTTAATTTACCCGTGTTTGTGCTTCTGGGCAAGTTCAAAATTTCGTCTATTCATGAGAAACAGGAAAAAAGGAAAAAAGGAAAAAAGAATAGTTGGATTTATATTTTTTCATTGGATTGATGCGTGAGAACCCATGTTCTGATTCTTCTTGCTTCAGCAGATGATAGGATTTTCTTGGTTTATGAGCGGTTATTGAGTTGGGTTTGTTGAACTGACTTTATTTATGTGGGTCAATTCAAAGTCTGGGAGTTAATCTTCTTCTGAACATTATGTAGAATTGTTGTTTTTTCTCCTATCGATTTCTGGGTTGAATTTGCTGTTGCAGATGTTCTGATCCTATAGTCGCTTAAGAATTTTATGTATTTTACCATGTTAAAACCTTTAGGGATCCATTTGCCTTTTTTCGGTCTGTGTTTCTTCTTGTATTTTTGAATATATGATTTGAAATATGTACCTGCCTGTTTGATTCTCTTGTTTCTGGTTGTGGATCAACTTTTTAGTGTTTTTGCTGCATAAATTATAGAAGAAAAGGGAATAAAAGAAAGAAACAAAGGTAGTTTTTGGGTTATATACGTATGTAGATTGATAAGGGCCATATTTTTTCCATTGACTAATCTATGAGCACGAAATATAACATCTTGATGTTGAAATATTTTAACTAGAGAAATGATTTTCATGGTTTATATGGCTCTCTCAGATTGTGATATCTACCTTCTAATTGTTTAAAAGCATCCTCCCTTTCTGAAATTCTTTTGTTTATCAATAGTGACCATGTTCTTGTGGTTTCATTCAATTTGTTCTTCTGTAATTTTCAGGATCATCTTGACACTCAGATTCTTTTGCCGACCAGAATCGGAAGTTTCGTCTGCAAAACTAGCTTTTAATATCACCTATCTAATTGTGTTAGTACAAAATGTTTGGTCTTAAGAAATCTCCCTTACATAGGCTTTCTAAACACAACTCAGCTGATCCTGGATTTCCTGTTAATAACCGTTCTAATCCATTTGATTCTGATGATGAGTTGGAAAATAAGCAAACCCATAAACCCTCTGGAAGAACATCTTCAGAACCTTCTCTAGGGATGCTGGATTTGAGCACCAATCCTTTTGATGACGAGGAGATTAAAAATAACTCATCATCTCAAAGCTATCTTTCTTCGGCGGCCAAAAACAGATACAAGAATGATTTCCGTGACTCTGGAGGATTGCAGAGCCAGACTGTAGATGAACTGGAAAATTATGCTGTATATAAAGCTGAAGAGACGACAAAGTCTGTAAACAATTGTCTCAAGCTTGCTGAGGACATAAGAGAAGATGCCACTAAAACTTTGGTCACTTTGCATCAGCAGGGAGAGCAAATTACAAGAACTCACATGGTTGCTGCTGACATGGACATTGACCTTAGTAGGGTATGTCTTATTGTGTTCTACTGATATTCTTCACACACACACACACACATATATATACATGCACATGTATAGATGACATATTTGAAGTTAGAGAAGGCTCAGGATGGTTTGAGAGGAGTAAATGTTGCAGGATCGTTATTCTGGTTTGCTTTATATAATGATTCCAGAATATTGTTTTCTTTTTCATTTGTTAATTTGTGTGAATTGAAAGAAGACGTGTAGAAATTGATCTACACATAGTGAAACAAATAGAAACAGTAATGTTGGACCTACCAACTGAGCTTATGTATTGGATGATACACTTTTAAATGGCATTATAGTGCTACTCAATAATGAAGATTCTGTGTCTTTCCATATTTTGTTTATAAATGTTGTAGAGCTGCAAATTTCTCTTGTTATTGACCATTCGGGGTCTCAAATTATTTCTAATTGATTTTAGGGTGAGAAGCTTTTGGGAAGTCTTGGGGGCATTTTCTCCAAGACATGGAAGCCTAAGAAGACTCGCCCAATAACAGGCCCTATAATCACCAGAGGTAACATTTTTTCTGCCTTCATATCATTTTCAATTAACAAAAACCCCTTAAAGTTGGCACCAGTGACAAAGAAGCCTCCTCTACCTTTGGAAATTACGATACCTTCACCTTCCGAATTTCACTAACCATTGCGTTACAGAATTTTCACAAACATGTCTTAGTCGGGAGGGGTATTTGTACTTTGGAAGGATAAAGTGTTTTTTTCTGTACACAGGCCAAACTTCAAAATCCTATCATTTAATGTTCACACATTGAACATGTCTAAAATGGTGTATAGATTTTGTCCATTACTTCTGGTTTAACGGTTTCATGGCCATGTAGATGATCCGGTACAAAGAAAGGGTAACCACTTGGAACAGAGAGAAAGATTGGGATTGTCTTCTGGCTCAACAGAACGATCACGTACACGCACACCACCTCCCGAACCCACAAATGCATTGCAGAAAGTTGAGGTATGTTGGTGACCGCGTATGTGTATATATATATATGATTGTAACTTCGTATCAAGAACTACAGAGCCAGAAATCTGATTTATATACATGACAGGTAGAAAAGGTGAAACAAGACGATGCTCTCTCGGATTTAAGTAATATTTTGGGAGAGCTAAAGGGTATGGCTATTGACATGGGATCTGAAATTGATAGGTCAGTCATTTTTCAACCTCATATCATCAAGTTTTTTCTTTTCTTTCTTTTCACCCTCATTTAGAACACCATAAAGATATTAATTTTTCTATATAAACAAATGCAGGCAAAACAAAGCTCTGGATCACGTCCAGGATGACGTAGAGGAGCTAAATTTCCGAGTGAAAGGTGCCAATCAGCGTACCCGTCGCTTGCTTGGAAAATAGAAGACTGTCGAGCTCTGACTGCTATTTGACATTGGCTCTGAACTTGCTTTCATCTATTTCGTAACTTTTCATTTTAGGACTTATGCACTTTGCGTTGATGGCTTCTATATGCAGTCCAGATTTCTTATGCTGTATTCTCTATGCTTGTGGTTGCATATTTGGAGCTGAAACATGTAGTTGGCATGTTGATTATTCATTTGACTGAGCTTACTGCAATGCAACTCTATACAATGGTTTCATGCAAATGCTGTGATTGAGCTTATTGCAATGTTACAAAGCTCTGAGTCTCATGTTTAACTGCTGCTTTTTTACCTTCAAATTATGAAAAGCTTTCCTGTGAAGCATCTTAGAAAAGAGTATTTTTCATGCAATAATGGTAAATCACTAAACCTTATATGCAAGGGTAACTCATGTTATTTCTCTTCATATTATGAAGGGTAACTTGCATTTTATGCCCCTACAAAGAATAGATGGCAGGAAACCCTCGATGAAAAAATTAATAAGCATCAAGTCTCTTATTTTTTGAAAATGAAGCCGATAACTTTTTTAGGGAATTAAAAATGCATTTTAAAACAGAGGTTACTGTGGTGGTGGTTTCTGCAAATTTCTATTTTACAACGAGATAAAATGCAATTCACCCTTCAGTATGAACTATTAGATAGATTCAACATAGCAATTCAGCTATCCCACATCCACGATGCGCGTAAGAGATTAGGAAGCTTGGCATGAAGATTTTGAGTTCTATGGAAACAAAGAGAACCTTTGGTCAAAAGGGTTACCTTCTTAGGGTGAGTCATATAGGCACTCCCAGGATTTGTTGTACTTCTAAAATATTGTTATGTTGGGTTAAATTTGCATCTACACCCCCTTCAAGTTTGCAAAACTACAATTTTCACCCGTCATTCTCTTAAAACAATGAATACACCTTCTAAGAAGAATCTAAATTATGAATACGCTCCATATTGTTAATGTCCCGACCTAAAGTACTAATGTTTGAAAATTCTAATGTTGACTATTGAAATTCATGGTTCTTCATTATACCCCTTGTGCAGCAGCTATGTATTTGTTGAACATAGTTGCCCTTTACAATCATATAAACCTAGGAGGGCGGTGTGATAATTTTAATTTAATTATTCAAAAAAGAGGTTGGGGGGGGGATGAGTTATGGATTTAATTTTCCATCCATTTTCAAGTTGACCATTGTGGCATTGTTAGGACCATTGGAGCTTCTTTAATCTCTACCTATGTTTATTCTAGCCACAAGTAATAGAAAATGCAACTATATATATATATGTATATATGTATACACACACACACCCACATAGTTTCCTCAAGTTCATTTTATTTTGTGCTAGAGCAAAATATAGAAAAGCAACATCCATTGAGGTACTATAGGAACAAGTACCAATGTCTTATGAAGTAGAACTTGTGCTTGTGACTTTTTCAAGCAATATGTGTAAACCAATAAGAAAAGCCATATCTACGGGCCAATAATAGAATAATCTTCCTAAGTTTTTTTTTTTTATTTTTTTTTTATTTTATAAACCATTATTGTTATTTTTGTTTCCTAATTTTTAGGTTGCTTTTCTATATTTCTGCTCTCCAACGCTAGAGTATGAACTTGAGCCTCGAGGAAGTCATTACCTATATACCTACATTTCTAACATTTGTGTCTTGAATACATGACACAAGTCCTAAGGATCCAAATGTAGCTATATTAATAATTTTCTCAGAGCAAAGATTATTTTAAAAATAAATAAAAATTTGCGTCTATACCCCTTTATGAATAATTAAATTAGTACACTACGCTTTTTTAGGTTATATAATTAGAAATGATATCCTTGGTCCAATAATACATTGAGTCCCACAGTAACTATATTATAAAGTCTTAAAAAAAAAGAAAAAAACAAAGAAAGAAGAAAAGACTTGTATTATAAGATGTAAATCTTGTATAATTTATATCATGACATTTTCTTTCGTTCATCGAAGATTGTAAACCAAACATACTATAAATATATGTTGAAAAAATTTAGAAATATTATAAATATACCTTTTATAATTTTATCCAATTTGTAGTTTATGAATATTTATCCAATTTTTTTGACCTAAAACCTAACTTACCTAAGGGCAATAAACAAACAAGGCTTCAATTCTAGATGGACCAAACCCTCAATGATTCTAGATATGATCTTTGAAATAATGAGAAAGTATTTATATTCATATCAAACCTCAAGGGATATGTTTATGTACCTTAATCTCATTCCCATCCTTTTCTGCAAGCTCAAGTAAGAATAGTTTGGTGATTTTAAATAGGGATAATTACCTCAACACCCTAAGGTTTACAATAAAAACACCACCGATGTCTGAATAATTATCGTCACACCCCATACTATATAATTTAGTTAATCAAAGTTATAATTATACCCACTAAACATATGCAACTACAACCCCTTGGAGCATCTCCACCCCAATCCTATTTCAAGTTTCACTTTTTGGCCACATCAACAAAAATAGCAACCGAAAAAAATAGCACCCCAAATATCATTTCCCTTCTCTACCCCAAGGTTCTATTCTTTTTATATTATTTTAATGTATATAATATTATATTAATAATTCCACGTTATTTATGTTTGTATTTATATGTAATTAATTTCAATTTTTTAAAAAGTATTTAAAAAACAAAGGAAAAAATTAATAATTGAAAAGAAAATTACTATATTCTTAAGCAATATATCAAAAGGCAATGCTTGAAGAAATGAAACCTTGAAGTCAATGTTCCAAAATTCTATATATTGAACCTAAATAACATAGGGATTAGGGGAAATGCTATTTGGGATGTTATTTTAACTGATATAGCAAAAACAACACTTCCAATAGCACTGAGAAGGAGATGCACTTATCAATGTGTCTACTTTTAATGTTTAAACTTTTTAGAAGGTGTATCGGTAATTATCCAAACATCAAAAAGTGTAATAATAATTATTCAAATTTCAAAAGTATTTTGATAATTATACGGAACCCTAGGTGGTGATTAGGTTATTATTCCTTTCAAATATGCTGCAAGTTTCTTTATACATTGTTTTCCAAGTTCATTAGTTACAAGTATGGATAGCTTGATGATTTTAAATAAGAAAAAAATACTTTGTCATTCGAACTATGAAATTTTATCACCACTTTTTTTTTTGGTTGCATTTTGCTATTTGAACTATATGTCCCTTTTTCTTTTCTTTTTTTGGGATACATTATATCATTTTGATGTTTTCAATGAATGTTTTGATATAATTTTTTGATGTGTAGGCATGCAGTTAATTTAAGGGTGTTTTTGTCCCTTTAATAATTTTGGGTCTTTCCGTCACTCGATGAGTTAAATAAAGTAGGGGAATAAGACAAGAGAGAATTTATCGATATCTATTTAATTTTTAATATGAATATTAAATAATGAAAATATTTGAAGTTACTTGTGAATCGACAAAAATATTCTTAGAATAAGTCATGTATCAGATACATGAAAGAATCAGAGTAGAATATTCAACCAAAAATATTTAAATTGGGAAAATATAAAAATATTACATAGTTAAGATGATAAAATATAAGATGGCATGTTTAATACACAAAATTGGGTGGACTGTGGAATATAGTATCAAGTAATCTGTTGTTGGATACAGGCTACTAAGATGATGGGCCGGCCCAATTGTAACTCCAATCTCCCCGATAGCTTGGACTAAGGTCCATCCGAATCGCAATTTTAATCTTCAGACTCAGATTAAGTTTTGGCCTACTTGACAATTATGTCTTCATCCCTGAATTGGCACATTGCACATTGAGATTTACTTCCCTGAATTTAACTCTCATAAACCCTAAAGTTTGTAAGATTTGAGTTTGAATTAATTAACTAATGGACAAGATTATATCATAATGATGGAGGAGATTATATTACAGTGACGTTTTTGGTTTATGTAATTTTGCTTAAATTAAAAACCAGTTCTGGTTTTGCCATTTTCCCGGCGAGATGACCCTAAAATCTGCCGCCGACCGCCGCTGTACCAACACGCGCCTCCTCGTCCAGTACGCGGTCGCCTCTCGGCTTCTCATACTTATCCTAACTGTCATCTGGCGATCTCTTCTCAGTCCCTACGACACCTCTGCTGCAATAAATCCGCCATGCCTCACCTCTTCCTCTGATCCCTCAAATTCTGAGCCGCCGCCAGTTCTCTTTCCGAGTGTTGGATCGGCAATTGAGACCAGTATTGTGTGGGATGGCGTTTACTTCACACGCATTGCGGAGTGCGGATATGAATACGAACAGACCTACGCCTTTTTGCCGTTGCTTCCCCTTTGCATTTCCGTTTTGTCCAAAACAGGTAAATTATTTAATTGTTTTTCGTAATTTCATTTGCCCCAAAGAAACTTTGTTTACTCTCTGTTTGGACTGGGGATTTAGTTGAGAAAAGTAAAAATTAGAAGCGAAATATAAGAAGGTTGGTAGAAAATCAGTTTTTAAATTGCCCCAAAGAAACTTTGTTTACTCTCTGTTTGGACTGGGGATTTAGTTGAGAAAAGTAAAAATTAGAAGCGAAATATAAGAAGGCCGAATTTTCTCGCACTTACCTTTCTGTTAGAACGATGTATAAATTAGCATGTTTATTGGGTACGAATGTTGTTTCTTGTTTTTTCCCCAAGAATAAACGGAGAAAAGGTGCTTTCCCTGGTTGGTTTTTTTTTTTTTTTTTTTTTTTGTCCTTTTTCTTCATTGGAATCCTAAGTCAACACATGGCTATTAATTTTCTTCCCAACAGTTTTTGCTCCATTGGTACCTGTGATTGGATACAGGGCTGTGCTCGGGTTATCTGGCTATGTGCTCAACAACATTGCCTTTGTTTTTGCCGCATTGTATTTATATCGGTGAGGTTCCAGCTCCAGCTATCAGTCGTAAAATTTTCTGAATAAATGCTTTTGCTTTGTTCATGTGGACCAATAATGTGATTTTGGATAGTTAACTTGTGAAAAGTATGACTTTAAGGTCGGACTTATGAATCTGTAATTCAAATACTGTGTGTATTTATCTGTTTGAACCAGCGCAGATTCTCTAGTATGCACAATCTTGCACATAACTTTTGTTCTTGCAGTGACTTCTGTTTTTAATTGTATTGCAGGCTTTCAGTTATTGTTTTGAAGGACTCGGAGGTATCATTGAGAGCATCAATTTTGTTTTGCTTTAATCCAGCTTCCATATTCTACTCATCAATGTATCTTCTGAAAGCCTTTGTCTTACATCATGCCAGAGTAGGAAGGATTAGAGTGATAGCAGTACCTTTGTTGTTTGCAGATATTCTGAGAGTCTATATGCTTTGCTATCAGTTGGAGGTTTGTATTATTTTATGAATGGCGCAGATTGTTATGCAACATTTTGGTTTGCACTCTCTGGTTGTGCACGGTCAAACGGGGTGCTTAACGCTGGGTATATCTGTTTCCGCACAATGCAACAAGTGAATGAAGCCTTTTTATCCAGAAAACGCACTTATGTGAGTGGTATTCTCCTTTCATTACTTGCATATGCAATAAATATTTAGTTCCCCACCATTGTTGCTTCCACTAGACTCTGCTAGTGAAAAACATTCAAGGTTCAAGATCCATCTGCTATCTGTCATGTGTTTATGAAATGGGAATGTCATCTTAGGGATTGAGAGGAAGCTACATATTCTCCCCAACCCCCACCGCCAGTGTTGTTTGTCACCTGGACAAAGTTTATGATATACTGATCGAGGTTTAATATTTTTATTTAGTAGATACAAATTGTTGTTTTGGTAATAGGGATCCTTGTAATTGTTTAGCTGCTTGTCATGATTATATGTTTTCTGGATTATCGAAAAGCTTTTTAAATTGGATATTAATGTTTCTCATTTTTGTCTTGAAAAGCTTTGGATATTGCGAATTGTGTGTTTGTTTATTTGTTTGTTTTAATCTATTTTCTATTTGAGAAGTATTTCAACCTTTATGCTTGCCAGCTTCTAATGGTGAAGATTGTTCTAGCTGGAGCTTTACGTTCACTATGCATCTTTACTCTCTTTATCTCTTTTCAAGCATATGGATACTTAAATATTTGCCTGGATCGCTCTGTGGCTGAAATGAGGCCTTGGTGCAAGGCAAGACTTCCCTTACTCTACAATTATATTCAAAGCCACTATTGGTATGTCAGACATATTTTTTATTATAATATCTCACTGTTCTTACTGTTTTTGCTGCCATGTATATGAATGGAGCTTTCTATTTGCTATATCTTCTTTATATACCCCAT
>JACFYI010003618.1:465582-478313 GCA_014898755.1 Handroanthus guayacan | reverse complement strand
TCTCCGTGTATGTATTAATTTATATTTGAATATAAGGGGCTATAAATATATGTTACGCAAAGAATCCTTGTGCTCATATAAGTTATCTAGTTGACTTGTTCACTTTTAACCACTATAACAAAGTTCAGTGATCATATTTTACGAAACGGTCAGAATTTCTGTCAATCAGAGCTTATTTGCAATTTTTAGCTGGTGCTTTTTGAGAAAGAGTTGCTTAGTTGAGTTGATGTTGTGCTATTATTTGGTCTCTAACTATTAGAAGGAAAATGTTTCTGTAATGTGTTCTATTCCTCATGTCTGTTTTATTTTATGCCAGGGGAGTAGGCTTCTTAAGATATTTTCAAGTTAAACAGTTGCCTAATTTTCTTCTTGCATCACCAATATTGTCTCTTGCACTTTGCTCGATTGTCTACTATGTGAAGCTATGGCCTGAGGTTTTTCTGTCACTTGGTCTTCGAGCTTCTTCAACAGAAAAAGAATTGGTTGGTTCCCGGTTATCTGCTGGTGCAGAGGAAAAACCAAGCACTGTCGGTTTCTTAGAGGATCATACTCGTAACGTATTGCAAGGTGTGCATTTTATTGTAAGCTATATAAGATTTTGTTGTGCGTATTTTTATCTTATGGGAATGTTAGATTGTGAAATGTGCCAGGAGAGCAGTACAGTTCTTATGGCGTGTTAATAATCCATTTTGGTGAGTTCATCATACTTTTTGTCATTGGAGCGGGATATTCATATGTCCAGTTAAAATAACCCGTTTTGCTGTATGCATCATATTTTTTTGGTGATTGGACATTGGAATATTCTTTTATGACATGTCGTTACTTATACCTGAAGTAGTGATTTTGCAGCCCATTTTCATTTTACTGCATTATGTTTAATTAATCAGCACATTTATGGTGTAGAACTGATAGGGAAACAGTTTGTTCAGACTTTAGAGGCTTAAAGGTCTTAAAGAAGTATGAACATTAATTGCATCTGTACATCTTAAGAAGTTGTAACCTGCATTCATCTTTGCGGTTAAATTTTAAGTTAGTCTTTGCTTGGTTGGATTTTCTGAGTTTGCTATGGTTTAGCATGGCATGAACGCTGTTGTGTAATGGAGACGATATGCATGGTATATTTTACTTGACTGCTTGAGCTTCTGATTTTTCCTGTACCCATGTTTTTGTTGGATAAGCTTCTAATGCTCTTAATTTCCAACTGAATTTGTCTAGTTTTCCGATGCTCAATTTTGTATCATCTCGTGCTGCACTCATTATGTCAGTTATTGGATCTCACTAGACCCTGATCCCCCATCCCCTGGCCTATCTAGTGAGTAGGAAATTCCAGACCCTTCTTATGATGCAACTGTATCAGCGAACATGATATAGTTATGGCTTTTAAGTTTAGCCACTATCTTTATTCTAATGGAAGGCATTACCGTCTTACTTGAATTATTATACAACTCAGATAATGGGACTCCTAGACTGAGGAAAAGAGCTGTCAAAGGAGAACATTTGGTTACACAGCCATCAGAAAGGGAAGAACCAGACAGCCTGCAATGTGATCCTGCTGTTGTTCTTCCATTTGTTCTACACTTGAGCTTCATGGTCGCAACTGCTTTTTTTGTCATGCATGTTCAGGTCAGTCCAAAAGTTGTCTTAGCATTTCTTGTTTCATTTATATGACTGGCTTGAACTGGTGCATTTTAGTTGAGAAAATAAGAAAAATAAGGGATTCACACAGAATCTGCTGATTTTTCATACTTGATTTTGTTACCACGTTGAAGTAGTTGCTGCAGATTTCTTCCTTTTGCCAGGGGAAAACTTATGGTGGATAAATTTCATTTGAGGAATAAATTTGCAACATCTAAACTTTGAACATAGGCAGCTGGGGGCAAATAATTGTTAATGTGAATGAGCTTTATCTAGTCCATTGTAATTAACAAACCACCATTTGAGTAAAGCCCTTATTCTCATTTGTGCGTGTTACATTGTAAATTTTAAGTTGGTTTTCCTGGGTTCTATGTACCGAATGACAATCTCCAGCTGACTAATTGGTATATTTATATTTGCTGGGTATCCAAAGATTTCCAAATGGAGTGCAAACACAAACTTTGGTGATTAATTTTGCTGCACACATAGAATAAGTCAATTTTGTAGAGGGCCATTTGGGACATGCAAATGAGTAGCTTATAGATTTTTTCTCCGGCACATTCTGCCATATTGTTTATTCTCCTCTCTTCCTATTCGGCACCATTCTTCCTTAACTATCTTGCCCTCTTTGTCACTGATATTAGTGGTGAACCCACCTAAATCTCTTTCTTTTTTCATGTCTTCTTTCCTATACTTCTGTTTCTCAAGCTTTTTCAAATTACATGCATCATTTTTGCTGGATCAACCTTTTTTCTTTTTTATTTGTTGTGATCATAATAGTTTTCCTTAATCTAGAACACTCAGTTTGCTTAATGTTTCTGCAATATAGACCTTATCTCATGACATAATCCTTGTGCTTGACAGGTTGCAACTCGTTTCTTATCCGCTAGCCCTCTTCTTTACTGGTTTGCTGCCCACATAATGGGATCTCCTGGTATTGGAAAGAGATGGGGCCATTTCATATGGGCATATTGTGCAGCTTACATCTTCCTTGGCAGTTTGCTTTTCTCAAACTTCTATCCTTTTACCTGATGCAGGAGATTTTTCCCACTCCAGTTGGAGAATTGAATGTTAACTCTCCTACTTTACCCTCAGACGAAACATTAGAAATCGTCTAACTTGGAACTGATGGTACCACATGATGACAGTAGAGGTTTTGACTGCTGTTCATGTGCCGTGTGGCTTCAAGGAATCAAGGTTAGAATTTGAGGAGGATATTTGTAGCTAACTAGTATTCTGAATGCTCTTGGTTTTAACCTTATAATATGTGATAGTACAGTGGAATTGATGTGTTCTTTTCCCTTGCTGCATGCACTAATTTATTGATTGCTAGGTCTTATTTATGTCTAGTGCAAATTGAGAAACAATATACACGCTAGTTATGTGACATTCTGCTTATATTAACTATAATCATACAATTGTTGTACTTTTCATGCTAATAGATGCCTGTGATGTCATTTTGAAGCTTATACTTGTTACTGGGAAAATTATGCTTGATTTGTCTACTTTTTGTGATTGGCATTGTGTGTCTATTGAAATATGCCTGAAGAACAAGCTCATGATTTCACCAAAAATTGGCCCTTTCAATAGAAATTATAGTTGTTTAAGAAATAATGTTATCTTGTGCAACATTATTTTTGGGTTAACATAATCTTTCTTGATGAGTTGGATTTCTATAGTATTTATTATTGAAGATAAGTATGGATCAATCGCTCTTGCTCTCAAGCATTATTCTCTACTTGGTGTCATTTGATTAATTTTTGCTGCAATGGCACCGAAAAAATAAAATAAAATAAAAATAATAAATAAATAAAATTAATCCTGCTATTCTTCAAAAATTATACAGGCCTTCTTCAACGTTATGAAAATATTATGCGACTTCTGATATTTATAAAATTATCTTACATTCCCTAAATATCGGAAATGTAATGAAGTCAACCAAAAAAAAAAAAAAATCCCTATACAAATAGTTGTCCGCGTTCAGATTCTACTTAGTGCTTAGCACAATCCCTAAATTTAAACCTTAATTTTGGTGGGTTAGAGGAATACATTTGACATAAAATAAATAATATGGATTTCTACTTGATGCATAATTGTGCGACTCTAATTTCTTAGCAATTTTTCATTAGATGCCCATATAAAATTACATACATCTACACATAAAAGACAATCTGACAAAGCATCAATTATTCTTAATGCATTAAAGTTGTCTATACTCAAAAAGTATCGATTATTCTTAATGCATTTTGATATTCTTACGATGCCTTTACTTAAATCTCATAACTACAGTGCAGCCCTTCATCTAAACCTCGTAAGTATAACCCAGTTTTCGTAGAGAGTAACTACCACTTCATACTGAGTAATATCACTTTAGAATCAAGATCATCACGCACATACCTCCACCGTATTTATTACATCGAGTGTGCACCAAAAACTGATATACATAACTGGGATATAACATATTTCAAGTGTATGAAAGTAAATTCAAGAAACAGGGCACATTGCCAGACCTTCGTACACAACAAAAGAGATTTACTTCTGTAAGTACCCTTCCTAATCACAATTTTTGGCAACCAATCCCTAATTTTCTCTTCACTTCCTTTTTTTAAAGAAAAATAATAATAATAATAATCACGTGCTCTTGATTCAAGTTCATAGGTTAAAGATTTCTGAGTTGATCCTCAAATCAAAGTTCAGACCACATCAATAACCAATATTTCAAATATAAGATGTGTAACATATCCATCATCCATTACATTATTACTTCTTCAAAATGAATTTCCAACAGACATACAAAAGAATCACCAAGAGTGCACCACCAACTGTAGCAAAAAACCAGCATTCTACTCTCTTTTCTGCTACTTAATCAGGCTCCAAGCACATATACAGTATAATAAGAAGAGCCTCAACAAATGAGTTGAGCGAGCAATGGACAAACCCTATTTACATCCCGGAGTACTGAAGTTGGGATATACAATAAACTTGATTGATAAAGGATCGATACTTAAAGGATCGTTTATGTCACGAAAGACTGGAACCAAACTCGGGATTTCTCTCCTTTCTGTTAGCTGCAACGGCCGCCCATTCAACAACATGATTTTGCTTTGAAGATCGCCATTCTCGGGAGTCAAGTGATACACCTCTCGAGATAATTTTTCATCTGATGATTTGCTTCCGATCCATGAGACTGATCTCTTAAGACCATGCGCGAAAGATCTTTTCTTGGTGTAGTGAAGTTCAGCTCCATTGCTGGATTGAATGTCGACGTTGTATGTGGTTTGATTGCTTAAGTTGATCAGAAGTACGGTTATACCAGCCTGAAACAAGAACTTATTTTTTAGAGACTAATTTGCAAAAAATGTAACTTAAATATAAAAATCAGCACACCATGGAACAGCACACAAACTAGGGACACAAATGAAACTGAGTCGTGAGCCTAAGGTGCCAGCTCGAAAAATGCTTGAGCTCGAGTCTAACTTGTATAGGTTTCGAGCCAAGCTCGAGCTAAATAATTCTTGTTCCTTAGGCTCGCAAGCCTATCTATCTTCTTTTAAAATATATATAATTATGATGATTAAAATATTTATAGAGCAATTAAGATTTTCTAGCTCAAGCTCAAACTTGCGTCTATGGCTCGAACACAAATTCGAGTTAAACAAATCAAGCTGAAATCGAACAAGGGCCCAAGCCAAGCTCAAGCTCAAAAAATGGTAAAGGTCCGTCTCATCTCGCCTCATTTGCATCCTTGACTTGAACCAACCCATGAATAAATACAAAAGGGGGAGAAAGATGAACAAACAGAACGACCGGCTGCAATTAGATATCTAGCATTTTAATCAAACTAGTCAATGGCAATAATAGAAGGGCTCTTACTCTTTCTTTTGCACAATGAACGTAAGCGCGCAAATGTGGCGATGCGTAGCTGTTAACAGCAAGCACTCCCTTTCCCATAAGTCGATGCCAAAGAAGTGCACTATATATATTGCCACAAACATTAATATATGAGAGGGGGTACAGACGTACAGTTTAACTAGAATGCAAATAAGCTGCAAACTGTAAAGTAGAAATTATAACGTTGATTAAAATTATGAATAACAAAATCAAGTTAGAAGCTTTTAATAACCACCAGTAGTTATCATCTTACCTATAATAATCAGGATTTGGAACAAAAGTAGTTCTGTTTAGGAGCCCGTAAAATCCTCCAATCAAAGTTTGTCGGCAATATACTTTTGTGTTATACTTAGCTGCCATTCCGAGTTGGTCCAGATACCTACATTTCAAGGCACGTATCATAATTAAAACTCTTAAACAACTGAAAAATATTTGTTCAGGATGAATATTTGATGTTTACAAATAGAAAATAAGTAAGCAATTAAGTTACCAAAAGCTGTTGACAAATGTGTTAGATATATTCCGAGCACCGCTGTTGTAGGCCCCTCCCGATTCGCTAACCCATGCGGAAGCCCAAGGACCATTTGCTTGAATGGTTGAATTAAGATCGCCGAACGTCAGTGATGCCTTGTCCAAGCGATTGGGATTTAGGATTTTCTTCATGATATTGGGATCATTTCCTGGACCGAGAGTATACATATGATGCGATACAACATTGATTACACGTGGACCAGAGACTTGAAGCAGCTCATCGAACCATGGTTTATCATAGAACCCTCCCGGTGCCAAAAGCTGTGGTCTTGGAAGGAAATTTTTATACAATTCATCGATCATAGCATGGAGGCGGGATGAATCTTTTCCATATTGTTCAGCACCGACGCTAGCACTGACTCCCTTGCCGCATAATTCATTACCTGCCAAAAGCAACAAGAGGGCGAATGAGTAATTTTCTTTTCGTTTCTTTTCTTTTTTTCTAGATTACAAACCGAGACATCCTTCATCAACATAGGAAAATGAAAGAATTAGTTTGAAGTTTTGTACCAAATTCCCAAGAATCGACATGATATCCTTTGGATAGAGTATATTTAATGAAATCAAGAGCGTTGGTGGGATCCCAATCTCCTCCCCAAACTCCTCTTCTAATATGGTGTCTCCCGTATAGAGCATTAAGGCCAAATGTTAGAATAACTCTGCAAGGATATAACCAAAGGTCACAAAGAGCTCTGTCAGGACAACATATAAACAAGAAATTTGGATTAAGAGGTTAAACCAATTGAACATTCTAGGAACTCAACGTAATCACTAGATCATGGACTGAACCAGGTAGTCCTCCCCTTTCGAAGTTAACGGAGCCCTCTCCAAGAGTTATCTGTGTCATAACTAAAGCTATTTGACACAATACTATATCGTCTTTCACAGATTCACAGTACATGCTAAGAATCGACGAAACAAAGAAATTGAATCTTACCCCGTCTTCTTGAAAAATTTATTCAGCTCATCCCACCTCTCCATACGCAAGCATCCCTTCGAAAATCCAAACAAACCTCCCTTCTCTTTCCTAAAAGGGTGGCAAGGGGACGTGGAATTTCCCACATTGTATATAACTTGGTCTTGCAAGGAACCACCAACTCGAACTCTCAAATTCTTGAAAGCTGTTTAGCAAAAGAATGAATTAAGACACCGCATATAAGGTGCAATGCGAACTACGCCAGTACAGCAAACAGAAATACTCGAGTTATGAAAATGGGAAATGCGAACCTTCAATAGCATTGCTTAGAAAAGGGTGAGATAGGTCCTGACACAACAAATGAATTCTAATTGATACCCACATATAAATAGTATTAATAATTAGGAAAAGTCGCTATTTGCGTCAATACTATGATGTTCAATCTCAGGCAAGGACAAAGTTCTTACAAGATTTATCACAGACGACGATCCCCACGGGCATCTATTGTAGTTACACTTATCTTGAGGCCACCAGTCAATGGTGGCACAAATATAATTAGCATCTGTTTCAGCAATGGTTGTACTTGTGTCGACGACAAGTCTTGCATCTTCAGACTTCTGTGCCAAAATTGCAGGGAGAAAGAACAGAAATACCAAAATTGATGTCTGAAATCCCATTATTTGTTCAAATTGACTACAAAGAAACAACAAATCAAGGAAAGAATATTAGATAACTTCATACATGAATACTTAAGCATTTTCAACATGTAAACTTAAATCATTACAAAAATGAACCGCAAGACTCAACTTAAATATGATCAAAATCGCAGCATATACAAACAAAGATTCAGAAAAACAAGACAAAGTACTAAAATTCTTGTAAATATGTACCATTTCTTTACATCTACGAAATCGGACCAGTAGTACAAACAAAGCTACCACATATTTTATTAAAACAAGAAAAGCCTAGCGGAGAATCAACCTAGAAAACTCTTTCTTTTCCAAAAAGTAAAGCCAGAAAGAAACAGAAACCAACAGAAAGATCTGAACTTCACTCAATCTGAACAATGAACAAACAAGCATAAGTCATAACAATAACCACCACCCAGAAGAAAACTAACCTCAATAATCACACTTTCTCCATTAATGGCGGCCAATGTAGAATTTTCTGCTAAAAGAAGAATTTTTATGTTTCTCCAGCACTTTCTTGAACAGTAGTAAAGCGTTTTCCAACATGGGTCAGTCTAGGATGGGTTATCCATCACAGGAATTTTGAGGGGTATGAGCCAAGAGAGATTATGACAAAGATGTCGAAATCAAACGCATGAATAAAGAAGTGTGTTTGTACAAACAAACAGTTGTAATGCTTTAGTGGGAAAGGTTTGGTAATAAAATAAGGATTACTATGTTGACGGAGGTCCAATTATTTGCTCAGATTCCAAATTCTGTAACTAAACTTGAGCTAGAAGTCTGGTTAATCTTTTCCGCACTCAAAGTGCATAATTACATTCACCTTCACCAGAACATTATGCAACATCAGGGGTTTTTTCTGGGGAAAATCTTGCCATATATGATGGTTTGGTAATAAGGGTTCAGCAACTTCAGTTTAGTCAACATCAGCTGACACAATTTTATTATTCTTTATATATATTTATTTATTTAGTTTTTTTTTTTAAAGAAATAACCACCGCTTCTTCAAATTCAAAATGAATACTCTCTGTCACCCACTTTTATTTTGACCAATATTTCTATGCAGTACGCAAAACGTGTTTATACCTAGGCATAATTATACTTTAACTCTGGATATATGGCTCTTTATATGTTTTACCCACTGATTTATTTTTCACTTCGAGTGACTATATGAACTTTCAAAGAATTTGCACATTACCTCCTAAATTAGTTTTGGAAGACTATTATGTGATATTTCCTAAATATAAGATTGGCGATCTGTAATTGAGGGATAATTAATATAGCCCACAAATTGTATAAGCACAACAGATGTGAATGAGCTTTTGTCTTCTCCAAAACCAGGTCTTATCCCACAAATGTAGTCAAAATCTATTTTTAAAGTAGCCTTTTATCCAATCTCATTCTTTCTGTCCAGTTTGGTTGTCAGGGCTTATAGAACAAAACTATTCCAAATTATGATGTACTAGTGATATCTTTTGAGAATATTTCATAATATCCGATTAGAAACTATTCCAAGAGTGCAAGACACAGTCGATGATAAAAATAGTTTGTGAGCGAAATATAAAACGGACCATAATTTTAGGGGGTAAAGTATTATTATCCCTTATATTTATATGAAAACTTAATTAGTTAAAGTATTTTTTTTTTAACTTTAAAAAATTGGAAATATAACATCAATGCCCAAATAAAGTTAAAAGGGCCGAGATTCTGATGTAAAACAGACCAAGGCACTCTTTTATACTAGAAATCTCATATTCATTTGATCCATTGATAAGCGCATTTATAATGCTGATTAATTAAGATATGTGTGTATTTCCTCAAAACCACCAAAAGTAGCAATATTGATCATTTTGGGTGCTCTATTGGCTAAGTATTCCCAAGATCACATCCTTAAATTGCTATGCATAACCAAACATATATATATATATATATACACACACACACACCTTGACAATTGTGTTATATGTACACATATACACATATCATCAGAACTACCAAAAGCAGCAAGAGCAAGATCTTGCATTGCCAAATTAAGTGTGGTCCTAAAGGTTACATGCCTAAATAAAAGGATAATTACCTCACCACCCCCTGAATTTTGGCATAATTATTAATCAACAAAATAATTCCAAAGATTTAGATAATTATTATTACACCCCTTAAAAATCTTAAAATATTACAGTAGACCATTTGGATAAGGAGGTTTAATTGTGAATATGCAAAAGCTCAAGGGGTTTAATTGTATTTTCGTGTAATGCTGAACAAGTAATAGGATGTGTAATGATAATTCCCATCGAATGCGTGTGGGATTTTCTTCTAAAGCATAGTAGTTTTAGTTTTACAGAATAATAGCTTGCTTTACTTATTAATGTATTTGATTTTTGAATATATTAAAGTATTCGTATTAATATATTGATGATATAATGATTGAATAAAATCGTTTGTCAAAATAAAATTTCACTCAGTTGCAATCCAGAAGAAAATAATAAATGAAGAGTTGGGACATTAAAGAACTACAAAGCTAAACAAATTTATTAGTTAGAAGGATGCCTGTCAGTTGACAACATCATCATATCTCGCTTCAAACATCAACGCGGACACACACGGAGCTCAAAATCAGAAAGTGACGTGCGAACCATATTTGACAAGAAAACTTAGAAAAACAGGATCCACAATAATTCAATTCTTTCCTAACCATCAGTACATGACAGCTACGTGCATACATTAACCTGAAACCAGTGGAAACAACTAAGGGAACATTATAATTTTCGTCCCGTAAGTATATTACTTTTTACTATTGATCCTGTTAATATGAAATCTTGAAAATTAATCCTATAACTTACTTCAATTTTACATTCTTGATCTTGTCTTTTTGCCAAAGCTCCATTTGGTATGGCCTCAAATGTTTTACCTAAAATACTATTTTATATTAACTTACTCTAATAATAACAACCTACAATCCCACTAACTTTCTATAGATTATGTATGTAATTTAAGTAAATATAATAATAATATTCTAATTATTAAATATAAATTGAAATAATGTTCATTTTTCATATCTTGCTATATATAAATTATTTTTTCATCATTTTTTGCACACACATCAAGTGTGCAATTAAAGTTAGCATATATAAATATATTTATTTTACCCACACACATATATATAAATATATCTATACATACATATATACAATACACATGACAGATCTCGGCCTGCGGCCCACTACCGGTGGTGGCATGTGGCGGCTGCAGTAGCGGGTGGTTGTAGCGGAGGTTGGTGAGCTTTTGTGATAATGGTGGTGGAGGATGGTGGTAGCGGCGGTGGTTGCGGGCGACGATGGTAGCAGCGGCAGCGGCATGGTGTGGTGTGGTGTAGATGGTGGGTGAAGGTGGTGAAGAGGATGAAGATAGGAGGTGATAATGGTGAAGATTTTGAACATGGTGAAGGGAAGGAAGGAAGGGAAAAAAAAAGTTTATGTAATTATTTAAAAAATTAAAATTTATTTTTATTATTAAAGATAATTTATTTATTTGTTTATTTTGGCCATTTAATATGTTTTAAAGTTCAAGTCAGCAAACTCAAAGCATCATTGTGCCAACTCATATCTTCATGTTAGTAAGGGCACACTTCCGACAAGACAAGTAAGCTTTTGGCGCTAAAATCATTACCCGCGACAAGAAGGGGACTAGAAATATAAAATTAGAGTAAGTTACAGGACTAATTTTCGAAACTCAAAGTTAATAGGATCAAAAGTGAAAAGTGGTATACTTACGGGATGAAAATTGAAATTTTCCCAACTAACTAATTAGATTGATTATTATTGTTAACGTTGAAGTCATCGCCAATTACAGTAGTTTGATGACGATCATTAGGCTGCAAATAATCAAACCCAAGTCTGAGTGTACTCTTCAAAATAAAGCCCTGGCATTGGCAACCACAGATCTTCCTTGTTTCATATTTTCGAAGTCAGAAAATCCTTGCATCCAAGGGTGATGGTGATGATGATGAAATTCTTGGCTTATTGAGATCCCATCCTTTTAGTCCCCCATAGCTTTCCAGTACTACTCCCTCATCCGATGATCTTTTGCAGCCACGAAACGACGACAACAATGATGACAATGTCTCATTATTCTCGATAGTCCTCAGTTGCGGGATCTAATGAACACCAGGGCTAGAAAATTATAATATACATATGCATTATATTCGATTGTTATCACAGTTTTGAAACATCTCGTGATCTTACACAACATAACGTGATTATTAACATTGTTATAGCCTATTTAAATAAATAATTAGCTTAAAAACCTTGTTTAAAAAGTCATGGTACTGTAGTGAGGTTCATTTCATCCCAAAAGAATGTTGTTACTACGTAATCGTCACATCATATTTGCATAATTCTTTTGAAATTGATATCGAATTCTGCGTGGATTAGAGAACGGTTTTGGGAGAGCTTAAACCCTAGCCATGTTTATTTGTGGAGTTGGGATAATGAAGGTTTGGTTATGAATGATTTATTTGGTAGTTTAAATTTGAGATAGCGAAAAATAAATATTGTTTACTTTGGTGGTTTGGTTTGGAAAAATGTAGGATTAAGTGGCTAACGACAAAAAAGCCCTTAATGTAGCTAGTCAAAAGTTTTTATGTTTCTTTATTTACTTTCTATTTTTGCAATTTAACATATTATCTCTTATTTTTCTAAAATAAAAACCTTCTTTTTAAAAATATTATTTTGTGTAAACAATTATCATGTTGTATTGATTTTTCACCACTAATTTAAAAAATTTTTTAAAGACAAATTCATCAAATTTACAAGAAGAAAAGTTTAAAAAATTATAGTTGATTGCACTTATAACTAACAAAAATACACCGACTCTCTTTTAACCAAAATTTTATAAAAATAATTAAATATTAATTAATGTGTATATATGAAAATTAACTTTTTATGATAAAAATGTGGACAAAACTTACCCGGCATCTAAAAATAAGAATTGCAAAAGTAAGAGTTTTTTAAATTATCTACTTGTAAGAATGGAATTTATGATATTATACAAACAAAAATTATACCATATAT
>JACFYI010003618.1:455316-465482 GCA_014898755.1 Handroanthus guayacan | reverse complement strand
TTTTTTTGTCCCCACAGACTTTCTAACACCCTTGGACACTCAACATATATAATCGTCATATGTCAACTAATAATTACATAAATGAAGAAGAATAAAGATGCACTCCCTTGGAGAATTCTTTTTTCCAAGTCTGCTTTACAGAAATATGTTGATTTCGTTGGTTTCAACTTTCATGACTTTATATTGGAAGACATCCATTAGACATATCACATCTTCTTAATTTGTTTCTACCGCATATGATTGATCTATTTTGTAAGTCTTCTAATGCAGAATAAGTTTCAATTATGAGGACAAATTCAATAACATCCATGGCAAATTTGGAAATAAATCAAAAGTCGTGAACGTTTCAACTCAAGGTTTTTTTTTTTCTTTTTTTGAGAGAAGCGATTACATTCGATTATATATCAATATTATAGCAAGAATACATTTTAAATACCAAATATATAAATAAATACCATCCAAATAACTTAAACTACTATTCAATAGATAAATACCCACACATTGACGATAGGACTCGAACCTTACACCTCTATTATGAAATAGTGGAGGCAATGTCATTGCATTCAAAAGACGGTGGCAAAGTTTCAACTCAAGGTTAAGAAGACTAAAAGGATGATAATGGTTGACAATCAAGTAAGTACAAGAACCAGAACTATTTTGTACTTAATTTGCTCATGTTGTTCATTAAAAAACCAAAATAAAACACTTGCAATGTATAAGAATTGCAGTGGCAATATTCAACCAAGATTTCAAACGTCTTGACATCAACATATAACGACTAAACCCTTTGAAAGAGAGAGAGATCAAACAATCAAAATAATACATATATATAGGGTTAATTATATTTTACTATTCTCTAAAATTATGAAATTATTAACCACTCATGGTTTAAAAATTACAAATTAATCCCCATAAGTTTGTGAAATTATCAAATCATCTATTTTGTTAGATTTTTTGACAAAAAACAACTGATATCTTCCAATTTTTATATTGCACTAGCTACCCATTATGCCTCTATATTTTACCGCTATGATTTTAGAGACTAAAATTGGAGATCATCATTAGGTTTTAATTTTATAAACTTATGGGCGCTAATTTATAATTTTTAAATCATGAGAGTAGTGGTTGGTAATTTTACAATCTCAAATGATAGTAAAATATAATTAACCATATATATATATATATATATTAAAAGAAAATAAGAGTGATGGTGCCAAGTAAAAATTGGTGAAGGAGTGAAAATTGCTGGAAGGAAAAGATTAGATTGGTCCCCAAAAATCGTAGCGCAAGAATTGGTCCTCCAAGTAAAGTTCTTCTGTGTACAACTTTTTCTTCCAAGTATTTGATCCTTTATCAACTAACAAATTGTGGATTTAATAATAACCACTTATATTTAACATCGATTTTGAATTTGGGCAAGCCAATATTCCAGCTAAACAACTGGGGGTCGAGAAAATCAGCTTAAGAACTGGGGATTGAAGAATCGGACCTCAAAAATTGTTCATGGAAGAAACTAAGTTGAAGAACAGAAAAGAAATGTCAACCGGCAATTTAGTAATTGTAATTTCATACAGGATTACGTGGGTCTATTGGATAACTCTATCATACCTCTCTTAGGTTGATAACTAATCAAACAAAGTGATCCAATAGTACCGAGCTGAAGGCTTATCACGAATCTTGTACTTTAGCATATCAAGGATAGTAAATATGGGATTGGCGTATAAATTAAGTTATCAACCCCCCAATCAATCAATATAAATTGGCCCTTAACTTGTGTAGTACGGCATGCACCTTAAATCAAGCTTGTTTGACTATGTGCCTATAGGGCTACATAGAAAACAAAGCGCCATAATTAAAAATCACAAGTTGACGAACTCAATCTATTACCATTTAGAATTCCAAACGATCGCCCATAAGTCCTTATCTTTGTGGTAAAGTGGAAATTTAAAAAACTTAGAAGTCATAAATTCCACTCCGATTAGTGTATAGAGTTATCGTATGATAGCATTAATGGAAAATTTTCTACTACATAGTAGTCAGTTGTTGAGGACTTTTTCTTAATTCTTGTCGATATATCGATAATGTCTTGATTGAATGTATTAATCGTTTCTTTTGAAAAAAGAATAAAGAAATTCACAAAAATTGAAAATGAGACTATAATATAACATGCAATTTTAAGTTGTAATCAATGTTCGAATCTTGAGCGAATATATTCATAAATATTCCACAAGGAATAAGACTATTGGGTAAAGTGCAACTCTTTTCAAAAAATTTATATGGTGGATTGAGATTAAAAACAAAACAAAGATAAATAAATAAATAAAAATTAATAATTAAAATGTAAAAAATGCCATGTTATTCTGCATCAATGTAAGATGCTAAACTTGGTAGTGCTATTATTTGACATTATTTTTTTTATGAATTCGGATTGATTTCAAAATTTTGATCTATTGACAACCTTAACGTAAGAGAATGAGCAAAATTATATATGTTTGGCTTAAGTTGGACAAGAATAACAATTTCATTGGGGATGTCAATGGATCGGATCTTAAACCCTATTCAATTCGAATTTTAGAACCTTTTAATTGATAAAAATGTTCGATGGATTAGATTTATTTGTCATATGTCTATGATCTAAAATAGATGGATGGGATACGAAATTAAACAATTAGCTCTTTTAAAAAGACTTAAAGAATTAAACCCGACTTTATTAATATTTTTTAATCAAATAATAAATATACATATATACTTTTGATGAAAATCTTAAATATAAGTATATCTAGGTGGCATTATAATTAATACAATAGTAATTTATGTTTTTAATAAAATAACGCAGATATTTATAAAATATTTTTATTATTTACTGATTGAAAAAACCAAAAAAAAAAAAAAAAAAAAAAAACCAAATGATTACATTTGGCGTACACACGACTATGGACGACAATATGAGCATGGACCCTGTCCAGCCCAACCCAATTAATCAGCTGGACTGGGTTTTATTATTGGGTTCTAATATGTACACTGGACATTTCTAATTACAGACAATGAATGAAAATGACTACGTATTAATATTAAGGAAAATTGGATCAGTATAAGAAATCGAAAAATGTTCTTTTCCCCGAGATATGATAATGTTTAAAAATCTTATAAAATCCTACATCGTGTAAGATATTATAATGTTTAAAAATCTTATAAGATCCTACATCTTGTAAAATATTTTTAGAGCTTATAAGATTTTAGATCTTATTTCAAAATAAGCTATTAAAATTTTTGGATAGAATATGATATTAGAGCCAACAATTTAATGATTAAGATGACTAAAATTGAAGGAACATGTTAAAATCTTAAAATAAGTTAGGAACTTCTTATTTTTCTGAAAAAAAAAAAAAATCATAAGATTGCAACATCAGGTGCTTATAAGATCTTTTCCAAAGAATAAAAAATAAAATAATATGAGACACTTTCTAATATTTATAAGCTCATAAACATCTCATAACACGTTTTAGAAAACACTCTCTATATGAAGGATTTGGGGTGCAAATTGGTATGAGCATATTCAACTTTGGCAAAAATTAAGCTTCCTATCTCAAAGAAGAATATGTATAAGAACAAGGAATCAGAATATGGAAATGTTCAGAAGCATCCATAAAAAGTTGATTAAAGAAGTTAATCTTTAGAACGTTTAAACTACCTGTAAAGAAGAGAAAAGGGTGGCTTTCAAGAAGATGGAAGAAACAAAAAATTCTTTGCTTTTTGACAAGTTTTGCCCCTCAAACAAGCCAACTTATATTGTCTGTATCCACAAATTTTGGAGATATATACGTATATAGTTCATTTGCTTCATGTTCTTCACTGTTCATGATAGCCCACAAACAATTCCTTTGCCTTTTTTATTGTCTATAACTATAAATAAACGATTTAGGAATCAAAATCTTTTATCTAACAGTACTTTTGAAAAAAAAAGAAAAAAGAAAAATCTTGGGGTAGCTAGTTTATTTGTAAGGATCAACAATCTCATCAAGAATAGGTATTTATCTCCTCCACTTTCCATTATTCCATATAATTTTTCAGTTACCCGCCCCCGCCGGGTAAAACACTTTGAAAAGATTACTACTTAGTTTATGCATATGTGAAAAAGATGTTGTTATTGATCATTTTGTTATTTCTTTTGCAGACAATATAAAACTTGCAACAGAATAGAATGATGAGATACAGTTATGACTTAGACGACGACGATTTTGCGACTGCAATTGCTGCTTCTGCATATGCCATACATGCCCTTGAAGAAGCCAATTCCAATAAGGTTCAGTTTAGAAACGCAGATACCAGAAAACAAGAGCCCCTTAAGCCACCAAAACCAGGCATAACATATCTATTATCCTTTTTCTTTTCTTTTCTTTTTGACATATATGAAAATTACCATGTTCTTTGGTTTAATTGAAGATTCCATAAAAAGTCAATCTGCACAAGATACTAGGACTTCATCCTCTCTAAGGCCTGCCCTTTCTTCTTCTGCTGAGGGTCAAAGGCAAAAGCAAACATCAAGGGGACAAAGAACTTTTGATGCCAAAGCAGATGCTTGGGAAAAAGCTCAGATAGCAAAGATTAGAAAATGGTATGAGGATTGTTGTCCAGTTCTTTTATGGTTGGAAAAATGTTTGTGGGATAAGTTATTCAATACAAATAAGGCATTATGTGGTCAAGTTAATTTTTCAAATGCTATGCTGCGAGTTGTTCATTAATTTACATATTTATAGGGTAAATTAAGTTGTAAGAAATAGGTTGTAAGTAGGGTACTAAACGGGTCGCTTCAAAATTAATATCAAACGCATATCGTAGCAGATATTAGATGGTGTGATCAAATAATCACACCCCACTATTCAACTTGGAACAATCATCAAATAATCACACCCCACTATTCAACTTGCAACAATCATAAAATACCACACTCCTCTTGATTTTAATAATAGTCATTAAGTAATTTGGTACGTAGAGTTAAAGAAATTTTAGACAATATCTCGTTCCAAATCACACATCGAATGAAAACAAGAGACTATAATAAATGGCCATATCGTCCCAATTTTTAAGACAAGATTCCATAATCTTTCTTTAATCTCGACGACTTTCGATCACAACTATTAGTAATGTATGGTATCAAAAGTGGCCAAGTGTATCATGTAAGATAGATCATGTACACTGCGAGCGCATGAGCACAAGATGAAATATAATGTTAACAAGAATTTTTGTGGTATTTGATATGTTTATTTGACGAGTGACTTCTAAGCTCCAGGTGTGAAAAGATGCAGTCAGAAATTGCAGCTTGGGAAAATCAGAAGAAATTGAGAGAGAAACATCAAATGGAGAGAAAAAAGGTCAGCGCTATCTGTCATCTACTCCTAATTTAACTGAAAAATGGATACAACAAATCAGTTTACAAAAAGTTGTTGCTGCAGAGTGAACTAGAGCAAAGAAAATCAAGAAACTTGAAACATTACCAGAACAAGATAGCCAGGATCAACCGTATAGCCGGTGGAGCAAGAGCACAAGTTGAGGAAAAATGTAAGAACGACGAGTCTATTGTGAAAGAGAGAGCCGGGAAAATGAGATCAACAGGAAAAGCTCCTGTCGTCTGCTTCTGTTTCTAAGTAACGAGCAGCAAAATGCAAAAACCATCTACTATTCTGGTACGAAAGACAGGAGGACTAATTCAAACTAAGTATTAGTTTCTTGACATGAATGAACACTGTTAGTTAACACACATTAGCTTCTCGACATGAATGAACACTGTTAGTTAACACTTTGTCGCTATAGACTTCATTGTTCAATACCAGTAGCGCTCCACAAGATAAATTCATAGGAAAAGTTAAAAAAGAATAAAAAATAAAAAAAAACAAACAAACAAACAACAAAAACAAAAAACAAAAAAAACAAAAACAAAAAAACAAAAAACAAGGAAAAAAAGGCAAAAACAGTTACAAGCCAATGTCCATAGAAAGGAATAGCGGATTGCACTGATAGAAATACATATTAAAGTGGGAAAATGATACATCATTGAATAACCCAGTGAAGTTTCAACCTGATATATCCTAGATTCTAGTTTATATATGCATTCAGCAGGATGCTGTGGATGGTTTATCACATATGCATGTTCAAATTTCTCGGCCCAGAAACATTCTTGGGTCCTGTATCTGTCGATTCTAGCATTTTCATAAAAGAATGACATGCTTGGTAGAATCCGTTAATCCTCCTTACGTTGTACTATGAGGTAAATGTAGTAACCAAAAACAGGTGTCAGCTCGAGGAAATCTCTTCCAAGGAAGTTTCCTTTTTGTCTATTGATATGCTCGTGACTTTATGATGTTCCCTGAGAAATTCTACAGCCATGAAAGTAAGAGCTGAAGCTGGAATATACCACATAATTCTGGGGATGCCACCTCTGAACATTCCCTTTACTCCTTCAGCCAACCATATCTTATGAAAAGCATCCATCCATCCATTATACCTGGTGAAATTTTTTTTATATCAAAAAGTTGTATTATTAAATGCCTCACGACTTTAAAGGAGAAAATAAAAACCACAATCATGGGCAGAAAGACTAATAAGAAGGCCCTTAAAAGTAGGATCAGAGTAAACAATAGCCCAGCTTCTCCAGATAAGCAATTTTCAACATTACATGTGTGCATTTGTCAAATGCAGGAAATCTGGCCCTATAACTGAAGGGGAGATGGAATGAGGTAAACTAATGGGCAGATAGCAATACAAAAGGCGGGAAGAGAAGCAATAAGTGCTTGAATTTTACCAATTTATAAAACAAAATGAAATCCAAAAGTTCGCCCTCAGATTTACAACCACAAGTCCTTCACGTTTTCAGATTAAAGTCAAACCGCACTCACTGTTTAACCCAGTGGGTGCCAAAGAAATAACAGACCCTTCTGGAAAGCAACACAAGAGACCATATCAATAATTTTTTTTTTTTGAAATAGAAAAATGAAGAGTGATCAAAGATTCCCATTTCATAGCTAAACATTGATTTGACATCTTACACCTGTGAGCTAGCATCATCGGTAGTCCAATGCAATTCAGATCTTAGTAAAGCTCTTTTCCTTTAGTGTCACTAGTTAACATTAAGATAAAGTGCTCTCAATGGAATGAATCAACAATGAGATATCATGCTCTCAATCGAATGAAAACGGTATTAAAAGAAATTGCTGCCTTTGCCTTTCTGCAAATAAAGGAGTGATACTACTTTGCAAAATGGAAACTAAAAATATACTCCATTTAAAGATAAAAAAAGTCTAATACCGAATAGCTGTCCCTTGTACTTGCAATCTGGTTTTGACAACATCCAAAGGAGTAGTCAGATATGCACTCAAACCTGGAAAATTTAGAGAAAATTCTTAGCATATGAATTCTGAGAATGATTTCAGCTGATTTTATGAGATTTAGAAAAAAAGGCTAGCATACAATTGAGAAAAAATACATACCGCCAGCTAATCCTCCTAACAAAAACCCCTCGAAAGAACTATTCATGTGGAGATTCGAATTGCGAAATAATTTTTGTTTTCCATACTGTGCCATGTTCTTAAAAGCTTCATAGAAAGTAACCTACAAAGGTAAATAAGCTATGGTTAGAGAACATAATATGGATTCAAGGAATATAAATTTACCAAATTTACTTGATTACGTAAAACTGTTGGCAGTAGAATATTCATGGACACCCATGCACACAAACAAAAAGAGAGATGAGAGGAACCGTATGCATGAGTATGAGGTGGGGGTGGGGTGGGAAGAGACATAATAGGTTGGGCATGGTTTGGAACATCATACACAGATGTCGAAAATAGAAATGGATATCTCCTCTATTCTGAAAATAATCTTCATTCCTCTGAGAGTAACAAAATACGTCTTTTTTATCAGTTAAAACCAATGGGGAGAGCAATAAGCATACATCTTAATACCCTCTTTGCTGACAAGAACTTGATAAGACAAATGAAACTGGCATAAATTTTCTCCGGACTTTTGTAGTTTTTCCAAGACAGGCAGATTCTGAAATGCATCTGTTAAAAAAAGCTCAAACATTCATTCTATGAGATTCCCATGAACAAACACACTTCTCATTCTGCTTTGTTTCAATGAGAACCTGATGAGTACAAAAATAGGGCCTCAATTTTCAGTAAAACTTTGGAAATGTTCCTGGACATGCTCATACTGAAAAAATACACAAAAATATCCATTAGACGTTGACTCTTCAATAATTCGGTATTTTTAATAATCACTTGCTATTGGGGTTGCAACAAGGAACTAATATTGCTGATTAGTTCTCATATTAAAATATAGAACGCAACGAGGCCCAATAACTGAGAGTAGGTGAAAGAAATACTGCAACCAATGTGGAGTATTAAAGATTTATTGAAACCCAATCATAAAATTTGATACCATAAGGCCAGCAAATGGCACATCCCTTGCAAGTGTGGACCAGTATCTGCAATAAGACACAATAAAATACTCAATCTTCAAGATAATGAGAAAGGAAAAACAATAACAAAAATTTCTCTCGTATGAAAGCAATTGAGTGGAGACTCAACTTACAGAAATGCAAAATAAAAACGTAGAGCTGAGTTACTGCTAAACCTACGTAATCACGAGGTATAGCTGAATAACACTTTTACACGAAAAAAACTAATTTGCCGTGACTAGTGTTATGGTGCAGAACTAGAACATGCCAATATATTCCTCTATATCTCTTCATTCTTCTTTTATTCCTTTTCTTTTAGGTCGGGGGCTGGCCTCAGCAGACGTATTGGTGTGGAAATTTAGTGTTGAATGATGTTATGCATTAATGTAAATGAGTTTCTCTAGTTTGCTATTACTTAGTGAGTAGTGTTTGACATAGATCATCTAGCCAATATGTAAAGCTTTTTTCACATAATTATCTAGCAAACAGGTACGTTTATAGGCATTCAGATCAAACATTATACCCAGCATATAATCCCTTTAACCCTTGCTCCTTCCATATTGAACTTCCAGCATGGAACATTCCAGAATAGTAGCCATATACGTGCATGCCATGTTTCGCACTAGAACCTTCTTTCACCATAACAGATGTCCAGTACTTCTTGGAGCCCTGAACCTGCATGCGTTGCTTCATCACTTCACATGGGACATATATAAAAGAGCCAAGTGTATCTCCTGAACCACAAACAGAAACAACAGATATTAATGCGTAACTGAAGGTGTGACCACCTTTGGAATTGCCAAGAAAACTTTTCGCAGAAATACCAAATGCTCTAGACATGTGCTAAGTGAACGCCAAGGTGCAACTTAAGTTTATAAAGAAAGAAAGAGGGAGAGGGGGGGAGGGGGGGTGTGGAATTCCAGAAAATTACCTATTGCTCCAGAAATGAAATGTGCCCAGTGGCCGTCAAGGCTAGGATGTGATTCTTCCATCCATTTCTTGGTGGACTCTATTACTCCAAAATAAGTAGCTCCAGTAGCAAGAGATCCCATTAATCCTGGTGTGATTCCCCTGTAAAAACCTATCAGACAATTACCATCTTAACTGAAGTACATAAATCAGATAATAACAGGCGCATGAGCAAACAAAAGGCAGAGTATTACCAAACACACATCTCACACTCATATGGGACAAGTTTAAGGCATTTCGAGTCAGTCTCGGACAGGCCAACTCAGCAGTTAAGTGGCATTGAGATCGCATGTTGCTTTGAGGCAAGCTAGACCGTGACATTATGAGAATAAGAGACAAACAGCAGACTAAAGACAGGAGCACGCAAATAAAGTGACCTGTGCATTTAGTGCACAGATATTTCGTAGAAGACCTTGACATATGACACCAGTTTGTAGGATTCAAGTCCAATAACCCTAAACCTCTCATATAAATAGGATTTTTGTACACATTTTGTAAGGTACGGAGTTACATTTAACATCTCATATAAATAGGATTCTTAGACATATTCGGGTAAGCATTCACATTTTACTACCTACTACTGTATCATTGTTCCAGTGACTATCCTAAACTTAACCTAGAATCTGATTTGGCCTATCCTGCACTAGTAACACAAGTTATCCCGCATCAGACGAGTACACAGTGAAGTTGCTTCTTGTAGGGGAAAAAAAAGTAAAAGATGAGATTTAAAAAAAAAAAAAAA
>JACFYI010003618.1:429567-442100 GCA_014898755.1 Handroanthus guayacan | reverse complement strand
ATAGAAAAATTTTCAACTATTGAGCAAAATATTGCAATATTTGAATATTTGAAGAAATCATACTATTTTAAGTACATTATTCAAGTATGAACGATGTATAGATATTTATTTATCTAGAAAAATAAAAAATATAGTTAAATTAATAGTAAAAAATTCAGTAACCGAACATAATTTATTAATATAAAAATGCAAAAATATGTAAAGATATGGCTGAAATACATGTGTAAAAAACAATTAACTGGATTAAAAGTAACACATACTAATAGTTCAATTAACATAAAAGTCATAATCTCAAGCTGACCATTGATATATCTGGCTTTTAAATAAATGTAACATCAAATAAAATATCAAAATAAATTAGCAGGGATTCCTATCAATTTAAAAATGGGAAAAAATAAAAAGAATATAAAGATATGAAAAATTATCAACAATATAATATGGTAAATGATATTGTTAGACATAAGTTTCATTAAACTTTAAATTCAGAAAGAAAAAAAAAAAAGACAAGAAGAAAATTTAAGACGTTTTGCTTAATTATTAAAGAAAAGAGATACCTACCTAGTTACCGATAAAAAAAAAAAAGACATACCTACCCAGTTAAAAATACATTATTTAGTAGTTACTAAATGTTGAATTGTTAAAAATACAAAATAGATCATGTCTGAGTTTAAATTAAGTTATTATTTATCCCAGTAATTATGTATTTGATTTGACCTAAGAATGAATATGTACATATTCATTTTCATGCTTGTTTTTTTGAATAATAACAATGATATTTCCCATAATATCTTGTCGCGAATAGCCAATTTGAAGTAGCTACTCCGAAGTAACAACATATGGAAAAGCAAACACTAGAGTGGAAGAGTTAGAGTGAAAAAGAAATATATCTGTTTGGATAGAAACAAATCGGCAGTAACCAATAATAATTTTTTATTTTACTAAAAAAATTCTAAATTCTAAAAATTCAAAATTTCGTATTTCAATTGGAGTTAAACACCTATCTTAAATACATACATATATATAAGACCTGTGGTCCTCGAGTTTTATATGTATTGCTCCACCACAGAGAAAATTTGAGATTGACGATACAGTTGCGCTTATGGATCCAGGTATTCAATTTATCAAATTATCAATTCAAAATTCATGTCCAGGAAATAATATGTGTTCTTGAGTTTTATGCAATTTTATCTGTGAGAGTTTTTCAAAGTTCACACCTTCATGGAATCTAATTGTAAAACCTAAGGGCTACAGTGAGAAATTATCAAAATCATATATTTACTATTTGTGGGAAACCGGGCACGTGTCGAGCCAACCATTTATCCGTTATGGCACGCATTTTTTCATGAGAAGGGGAAAAATAAATAAATAAAATAATAAAAGAGGAAAAAGACAGGACACCGTAGACTGCGGTAGGTGGTCGATGAGAAGATCTAAGTCTGAGGATTTTCTGTGTGGAGCTTCTCCTCGCTCCCAGAAGAGCTTTTCTCTCTGATAACTCACATTGTTAGATCACTGCACATTCATATTCAATTAATCATAAAGACGGAAAAGGTTAGGTTTTGTCTGCACCCTTCAATTCTAGGTAAAATTTGAGCATTTGGGTCATTACTGAATTTTCATTGCAGGATCAGTTGGGTTTTTATTCACTGGTTTCCTCCAGATTGGCTATCCGATTTCTTTAGTTTTTCTGTTTCTTTTTCGCCTTTTGATGTTACTGCTTTGTTTTATGGTTTGAATTAAATTTAACATGGGTAAATGGATATTTATTATGCGAAGATTGGTTGGAAATTTCATACATAAACTTAATCCCACATGAAATTCCATGTTATCCACTTGTTTAATACTCAAGTGGGTTGGGAGTAGTTGGATGTGTATATGATGATACGAGCCAAATGTTTATGTATAATCAAACAGCTTGCCATCTAGTGTATAGCATCTGTCATGTGGTGTGTGTGTTTTTGTTTTATGTTTTATTCATTGGGTTGGATTTGGAAGATATATTACAAATTTGCAATAGAAATGTTGAATGTAGTACCAATAGGAAAATTCTGGTTCTAATTCAGTCTTTGTTCGTGCTTCTTTTTATTTGATGGGGTTTATGTGGTGATGTCTAGCAAATGTGTTTGTCAAATTGTTTCAGTAAGAATAATTGAGTCAAATAGGCTAATCTTGACCCTGGGACGAACTATGGTGTCCCAAACCAGAGCTTAAATAAAGGAGCTGAGCTCTGGTTTGAGACTCGAATCTTTATATTAATGTCAAGCTGTAAATTCTCTAAGAACTATGGTTAGTTCTTTTTCTTTGTACTCTTAATGAGGCTTACGGAAATGTTGGATTTGAAGCAAATCTTAAATCATATCTCTTAAAGCGAAAGTTCTTTGCTGTTCTTTTTTTGGAACGATCACTATAATATGATGTAGTAATGCAGTTGAGCCTTTTCTTCTCTTATTGATGAACTTGCTCCTTTTATGTAAAAACAGATACTTTTGATGGAGGGCTTGATCAGTGCAGGGATAAACTTTAAGTCAGTTCCTTCTTTCAGTCACATAAGTCGAAGTTCCATTCTTGTCCCTGCATTTAATCACAGAGTTACAAGGCGAGTGTTTATTAGTCCATCTAAGATAATGAGAAATTCTAAATCATTTAATTCAGTTGCTGCTTCTGTTCAACCGCTGGAGGCTTCAGCGGCGGGTCGTCTTGACAATACCTTACCTTCCAAAGGTATGGCTTCTCTATAGTTGTATAATAAATTTTTAATATGCCTTGCACATTGCGCTTGTAGACTTTCTTAGTGTAGTGGGCCCACACAATTGGGTTTTGGATTTGAATTTTGTAATAAGTTAATACTTCTGACCCAAATTTTGCAACCCTAAGAGTGCACTTCTGGCATTAACCGTGATATAAGATTTGTAATGATGAATCTTGCTGCATAGTGTTGCTAATGAGTGCTTTCTTTCAATTTGTAAGAGGTCCTTGATGTATGGAGAAATGCCGAGGCTGTATGTTTTGATGTGGATAGCACTGTTTGCTTGGATGAGGGCATTGATGAGCTAGCAGAATTTTGTGGGGCTGGGAAGGCTGTCGCGGAATGGACTACTAGGTTTAGTAACATTCTCTTTATTGTCACCCTTGTCTTGTCAAGTCTGTTTCCAGTTTTATTAACCCATCAAGCACTTTATTTTACTTTAGTTTGTTGCCTTTGCTAGGGCAATGAGCGGTTCGGTCCCTTTTGAGGAAGCCTTGGCAGCCAGGTTATCTCTTTTCAATCCATCATTGTCCCAGGTGCAGGATTTCCTTGAGAAGAGACCTCCAAGGTACAAAACCTTGTTTGACGGTTTGTATTGTTACATCGATGCATTGGCATTTTATATCTTCTTCAAGATGCATTGGAACAAGCGCTTGCAATATGTTTTTAGGCAACTGTGTTACAAACAATTTAGAAGTTTATGTTTCCTAAAGTTAACATGGCAAAAGCATGGCTAGTTTGCTCTATTGATTATTCCCATTACCATTTTATGCTTCTAATGTGGTCCTTTCTCTTACATCATCACCTAGGTGCATGATAAGGAAATCTTCAAATGCCACAATTTAGGAAAAAAGTAAGAAACACATGCATGTCATGTTCTTGTAATAACTGATTGTCAAGAGTTTTAATGAGATCGTCAATGCATTCGAAGTGGTAATCCACAAGGAATTTATGAAGTGAAATAGATAGTTCCTACTCGATTTGCATGATCTTTTGACTAGACACAACTATATACGACTTGTTCTCTCTTCCATCTTGCACCTTTGGTTGTCATAAGCTAAAAGGGGGGTCTTTTAGATCTCGTTTTCTAGTCATAAAGCGACTCCAAGTGTATCCAAATCATGATAGGACTATCAAAATTTTCTGGCTCCTTTACCTTCAAAAGGTGAACTTTGTTATATTCTTACATGGTGGTTGATTTATTTGCTTTTCATTATCTAGACTTTCTCCTGGAATTGATGTGTTGGTTAAGAAGCTGAAGGACAAGAATACAAATGTTTATCTGATATCTGGAGGCTTCCGTCAAATGATAAATGTAAGCTCTGCTTAATTTTCAGTTTTTGCACTTAGTTGATCACTCATATGTTTTGAGTTTGTAAAGCAAATGATGTACAGTTGTTTCTGTTTGTATGAGAGTGAATGAATAATTCAGTTTTCTTGGATATTATTAGAATTGCGAACACATTATAGCACCAATTATTGGTACCAACTATTTGCTGACATATTTGCTATTTTACATATCTATGCTATTTGTCCTGCTTTTTTTATTTTCATTTTTATTTTTGCTTTTCCTAGTGTATCATAATATAACACCTATATGATTCTCAAAAATTTCCCGTTGCTATTCCAGTTATCCTCCTCCTTGCGTCAGTCACTCCATCTCTCTAGTTCCTTATTCTAAAACGTCAAACACAATTTATAATTAACCTGCAGCTAGCCAATGCTCTACAAGCACTCAGACGTGCCAAAATAAATGTGACACATCATATACGTATTTTCTTCTGCACTGAACAACGGAAATAATATTTTCTGAATACATGATGTATTTATTAATGCATTCCTCTTATCACATTATTCGAGTGTACTCCCATGTGTGGCATTCTTGTGTAAACTACCAAGATTTCTTCTTGAAGATAACCTGCAGTTCCATGGTTTACTATTTTTTGTTAGATGCATAAACAAACAGTAGAATTTATGTATAAACATGTAGCGACATATATTATAATTGAAAATCCTTATTATGAAATTTTTGTGAAGCCTGTTGCATCAACCCTTGGAATATCGCTTGAGAATGTGTTTGCCAATCAACTTTTGTTTGGAAGCTCTGGGGAGTTCTCGGGATTTGACACCAACGAGCCAACTTCAAGAAGTGGAGGGAAAGCCACTGCTGTTCAACAGCTTCGTAAGGTTAGTTTGCTGTTTGCTTATTGTGATTGATTAACATTTACTCTTCAAAATCTAGTAGTAAAAAACTTTCTCCCGACCATTTCCAGGCTCACGGATACAAGTCTTTGGTCATGATTGGTGATGGCGCCACTGATCTTGAGGTGAGAATATAAACATCGCTTTCAAGAGCACTTGAGTATGCATCGTATGCATTGTTTTTTGTCCTCTTGGTGTGGATACCACAGAAAAATCTTACGAAAACAGTTGTCATGCTCTGTATCCTTGGTATTGATTCTTTTGACAATTTCACTTGGATTTGGGAATTATATTTCGAATGTAGAATTGATCTTTGGGTTGAGTGTGGAGTGATCTAGCTGACTTGGGAAACACAGTTATGTAGGACCTTAAACCATACAAAAGCATTAGGGATCACTAGGGGCTTGCCCATTGAAAATCATTTGACGCTCAAGTTAGTGATATAATCAATGAGGCATATTTGGTTATGTTGGCCCCAGAGTATTTATATGACTTTCATGTGTCTACGACAGACATGGTATGATCTATGCCATCAACCTTTTTTCAAGTGGATGGACAAGATTAAATTCTGTTTGAGTCGGGTCAATTCAACCTGAGTCATACTTATTAAATTTTGTTTGGGTCGGGTCAATTCGACCTAAGCCATACTTCTTAGAACTTGCCCAAAATGGCGCTAACCAAACTTAAAGTGGATATTTTGATCATATTTTAATTACCCATATCACAATTCTTCATTATTTTGATCATATTATAATTACCCATATCACAATTCTCTTGCTGTATCAACATCTCATGGAGTTGCACTTCATATGTTTCTTGTTTTAGATCTTGTAGCCAAAAGTGTTAGTTCTGATACCATTGTTTTCAACTCTTCTTACCACAATTACAGGCTCGTCAACCAGGCGGCGCAGACTTGTTTATATGTTATGGGGGAGTTCAACTTAGAGAGGCTGTTGCAGCTAAAGCTGATTGGCTTGTCTTCAATTTTAAAGACTTGATTAACTCATTGGACTAACTTGCGGCCGTATTGTTATACACTATAATTTTTTCCCCTTTCCTCATTTTATGGGGCTTTTCTTTTTCTGTTTTTTGTTTTTTCAAAAAATCAATGGTTCTATTTGTGTTGTACTTAATAAATATTTGTAATCTCTTGTTATGGTTGGAAACATATATATATATATATATATATATATTTGACAGCAATGTTTAACTCCAATTGAGTTAATTTTGATCAAATCGTGAATTCTCAAAATTTTGAATTTTTTTAGTAAGTTAAAAAATTCTTATTAATTGTAGGCAATATATTGTTATAAAAAATAACTCAATTTTATTTGAAGGCTTGTTGGAAACTTTTGTCAAAGAAAAAAAAGGAAAAAAGAAAAAGATTTGATTGAAGTTTAAATATAATCAATATTTTCTCAAAATATTTCCCTGCAGTTATATAATGAATACCCCTGTGAGAAGGATTAAAAAATAAAAAGGTCAAAAATAGTTAACAAATTTCACAAAAGAAAAGATTGAAAAAAAACATAGTTTGAATGAAAAAAAGCCACTATTTGAATGTGAATATTGCAACTTGATTTGTTACAAAATGATCCGTTATTCATATTTATACTTTTCACTTCAGAGCCATATAAAGTTGTTAAGATTCATCCAATGATGAGTGAAGGTTATGTAAAGTTTGTTTACAAATTTCTTCTAAATATTTTGTAATATTTAGAAAGAATTTGATACTTTTATATAATGTAGTATTCTATTTACAATGTTCCAGGTTGCTAAAGACTCTATAAAGCTTTGTACAATACTTGGAGATAATTATCAGTATTTCTCTTGATGTTTAGTCTTATTATTATTTCATATATTCATTGGATGTACACTATATAGTTAATGTATATTTGAAGAAAGTTTATGACAACATTAGATCAATTTTGATGAAATTCTAAATTCTTCAAATTTTGAGTTTTTCATTAAGCTAGGACAATGTTGATTGGTCTCATTGATTTGATAATTTTTTAAATAATCCAAGAAATTTGAAATTCGGTCGAATTATCATATCACCAATACTTATTTTTATTTAGAGCATTGTGTTAAAGGAAATAAATTAAGAAAATACTTATATTTGAAGAAAAAAATACTAACCATGATAATTATGCAATTGGAAGAAGGCCTAAGCAATGTTTATTTCCAATGAATTACCTAATAATTTGTCTAATTTATATAGTTGTTGTATATGCAAAAGTATTTTTACTTTTATTTATTTATTTATTTGTGAATGATTATGCAAATCATTATGCAATCCTCTAAAAATAAGTTTGCACTTATATTCTTTTGTATTATTAGATTGAAGTTTGAATATAAATATTTGCTAATTTTAAACATGAAAAAATTAAATATTTATTTAAAAAAATAAATCACTGAAAAAAATCAAGCATTATATTTTCTAATCTTTAAATATGAGTTAACTTTTAAGTATTTCATTTGCATTAACTATGTATGCTATACAAAAGTTCTTTTTTTTTTGGGTCCTTCATTTCCCTTCCAGGGGATCATCCTCGATCCTAAGTACTAAATTTGGATTGGAATTATCTCCAAATTTAAGATCAGGATGTGGTACAAACTATGTTTGTTCAACCCCATGTTACCCCTGTTAGGGTCACAAACCTAGCTTATAGCGAAACAAATTTTCTATTTTATTTATTTAGTAAATATATTTTATAATTTTTATATCAATTTAATACGCATTTATATATTGATTTAAATTTATTGAAACTAGGAAAGATTAAATGTGTACTTTCTCGTTTTGCCAACTAAAAAATATTATGCAAAATGTCATCTCAACAATTTTTCTATAATTAGGTTAAAGTTGACTTTGATATTTTGTAATCTTTAAGCATGAAATTTTATAAACATTTAAAAATTTATATAAATTATGATGAGCAAAATTACTCATCTATGCTAATTTCTTAGTCAGTTAATTTTTAGATGTGTCTATATTTAAATTATATAAATAGTTTACTCTCTATTTTAAAGTTTCAATCGATTTAAAAACATTTGTATAATTTTTTGTTTTAGACTCAACCCTTCGAATAAACTACACAAGGACCTGCAAAATTTAATTATCTTGAAATAAAATTTTTATTTTATTCCTTTAAATAATAAATATTCATTCTTAAAATACTTAAAAGTATTGTTTACCTCTTGACCACATGAGATAAAATAAATATTATCATAAGATGTATTAATAATTAATTTGTCTCTGGTGCATTGCACCAGGCACATGCTAATATATATATATATATATATGTGTAGTAGTCCTTATGTATGGAAAATATTTAGTCGGCGTGCTATGTTTTGCTAAGCTTATATTTTTAGGGATAATTCCTTCATCACCTCTGAGGTTTGGCATACATGCTAAAACATCTCTTAAAATTTGAATAATTAAAGTTAGTTGAGCTGATAGAAAATTCGGTAGACCTTGTCTGGTATTATAGTTACACCACTAACTGTTTTACATGTTGAAACGTTATAAGTAGATTTTCGTCATATATCATCAGTTTCAACATCTGAATTATTGGGAAGGTATATTTGCTATTTTTTTCTTTAACTATTTTTTTAATTGAATTCTTTTTTGTTGCACAATTTTTATGAATGGCAGAATCATTCTTATTCTTTAGTCTGCATAAGCATGCTATTTGTTGACAACAAAATTCTGGCTAAATTTTCTAAAAGAAATCGTAACTTCAAGAATATTAAATGAAGTGGACTTGAATACAATAGTACCCAAACTATTAACTTCAAGTCATTATCATACTTAATATAATTTGTTTAATAAAGCATTTTAATGAATTTTAATGGATATTATAACTAATTAAAATCAGTAGTTAGATATTTATATAATATCATTGTTTTATAAGATATTGAGCGGCACACAAATCGAGTTATACTTCGAAACACAATCAATCTTAAAAAAAAAAAAATCTAAAAAATCTATTCAATTCTGATTTGATAAATCAACTAATTTAGGTCAAAATTTTGGTTAGCATCAAATAGTTATTTTCTCTATTTAATAAAACCTTGCACGGATGGTATCTTTTTATTTTATTTATATAATATTATTTTTTCTTTCCAAAAAAAATGATACGCATCACATGTTCTTGTTTAAAATTTTCTAATAGAATGATGGAAAATATAAATATCAACCCAAAATTACCTTTATTTTATAGGAAAAAAGTAAATAAAAAGTGAATTAATTTAGCATATTGTTTCCAAAGACTTTTAGACATTTTTTGGAAAATAACTTGGAATTTTTTACATCAATTTGATAGTTTATTTTCTATTTTTAAATGTATATAGTAATGTCGTATATTGTAAAAACAAAATATTTCAAATTCATTAAAAATATTTATTTTGTACATATAAAACAGATATCTTAATTTTTTTTCTTTTACCTATTTTATATTTATACTTTTTCCTAAAACATGAAGTCGTCTTACATGTTTTCATATCTCTGCCTAGAATACCTGCAATTATTATTTGTCTAAACTTTATAACCGCAATTTATTGAAAAATTATCATTACACACAGCTAACTACAATATATATACATTCCATATAAATGTCAATATTTCTCAACATCAGTAACAATCCACCCAAGTATGAAACCAAAATTGTGTGGATGGAAGCAAATGAGGTTAAAAAAGTGAAAGGGTCTAAATGTAATTTGACACACAAATTTCAGGGACAAGAATGTAACTGCACAGTTACGGTCACGAAATCTCACCGAAGAAATTACTAATCTCTAGGTCCAAACCACCATTATAATCTCACACGATCTTTGCTACAGTGCGGGCTTGGAATTAATTTCGAGTCGGCCCGCAATTGTAATATCAAACAAGAGATTTCGTTAAATGAAATGCGATAACCTAGCCGAATACTCGATATCAAATGCACCCTTTGATTATTAAATACACATACATGCTTTAGATAGTTATTTTTAGTATGTTTTGCACTAGAAGTTGACAAAATTAATCATTTTAAAAGGACAACGCTAGAGTAGTTTCTTTCATTTACCCTTTTAATATATTTTTGGTTTACTTTTTTCTCCAATTATAATATTTTTCTTGTTAATTTTGTTCTCTCCAAATTTTCATATTGTTATTGCCAAAAGAAATTTAAGCAAAAAATATTTCGATAACTAAGAACAATTTGCCATTATTTAAAATACATATTTTTTTTTTTAAATTTTGTATAGTAAAAAATTTAAGTACGTACAACGAATCCCACAATTGCTAGTATATATAAAAATCCTTCCAAAATAAACCATGCGGATAACGTTGATGACAAGAGTAGTTTAAAAGATAATGATAAAGTAGTTTATTTTTTAATTTATTATTTTTAATATTTATTTTTCTCCGTCATTGTTTTCTTCAATTATGCATTTTTTTTTGTTTCCAGTAGTATCCACTCTAAATTTATTTCATGACTTTGTTATTTGATATAATAAATTCAAGAAAAAATATTTTAATAATTAAGAAAAATTTATCATTATCTATAATAAATAGATATAAGATATTTCAATTTGATATATAATAGAATATTTGAGCACACACGTCCGGATATTACAACTACTAGTTATATAATTCACAATTTACTATTGCAAATTTATATGTTTTCATGTATCTTAAAAATTAAATGAAAATATAAAATTATTATAAAAGTAAATAAATTTTTATGTTACTTTTTATGCTATAAAATTTTTAGTGCACGTGTAACAAAATTACTGGCGTACATAAAAATCATTTTTTAAGATAAACCATGTAGAATGAGGGGTGCAAATTTTTGATAATTCCAAAGAAGAAAAAATTAAATAAATAAAATTAAATAACGATAGCGCCCCCACCTTGATCTCTTTTTCTCATTAAACCCCAAACACTTTTGGCCCATGCTTTTCATCTTCTTCTTTTCACTTATCAATATCGTACCTTTATGGCTCCGCAATGCAACTAGTTAGGTGGGTTTTGGTGGGAAAATTGGTCTCTTCTTCTTGATGAGTTTTGCGGTTCGCACGTTCCTTTCAATTGGATTCGATTAAAAATCTTGGAAAGAAAAGAGGGTTTCAGTGAAATGAATTGTTTTTGTTTCTGGGCTTTGTAGTGCTGGGATTTCTGCCAAATGCGCTTGCATTAGATTTTCGTGATGTATTTGTTGAGATTGTAGCTTTTGCAGTTGATGTTGGTGAAAGTCACATGAAAGCTGAAAAGAATAGACCGAGTCAGCATTTGATAGAGAAGTGAGGGTTTCTAATTGATTGGTTGAAGTTTGAGAATACTTTGTTGTTTGATAGTCGTTCTTGATTTTCTTTAATACTTTGGAACTCAAATAGTTGACAATCAATTTATCATCTCCGAGGCTTTCTGTAATTCTTGAATGCTGAGGTTATGCTGTTTGAAATTTTGGTTTGTTTTTCATGAATATGTTTTTCTATCTTTTGATGCTCATTAGACTCTTTTTGGACATTGTTTTACCGGTTTTATGACATGCAAACTGGATTTTGATGCTAAGGATTGAAAACATCTATGTATCTGAGCTAAGCCAGAACTTGTCTGTAGTAAAGCAGTGGAAATGGATGTTTGGATTGTTGCTGCAGCTGCTGGTGCTGGCTATGTAGCTCAGCGCTTGAAGAATCTTACAACGGGCAAGCATAATTGTTCAGATCTGTCATATAAGAATCTTAATATTGTTAGACTGGAGTCCTCTGGAACTGTACGGAATGTATATGAAAGTTTTGGGGAAGAAATGTGCAGACAAAGAGAACGGGCTCGTGACGATGCTTCTGCTGCAGAAATGACTTCTACTAGTGGATTTGAAGGTGAAAATCTGGTAATGTTTGATAATCCTGGGAATTGGGGTACAATTTCGAATTCAAATTCTTTAGATGGTTTTTTGAATAATGATGATATCCGAGGGGATTGGGAAGGAATAGTGCCTTCTGACAGCGATGAAGTTATTACTAGTGATTCATTGCCTCAGCCTTCGACAAGAGAAATCGGGTTTTCTCATGGTTTTAGACAAAGTAGAAGTAGGCTTAGAAGTAGACGAATTAACAGTAAATTTATAAAACCTCAAACTTCTCTCGAAAGTTGTCTTATGGCTCAGTTATACAAGGAACATGTTGAGATTGAAGAATATACTTACACTGTCGATACACTGCAGAAACCAATTGTAAGGCCATTTCTTGTGTCTGATGGAAGCAGAATTATCAGCACAGTATCTCATCAATCTTTCATTGAACAGACTGGAACAGGGAAAAATAAGTTATGGAAGGATATTTGTTCACAAGAGGTTGAGACTGCCCATGGTGTTCCAAGATTGCCTGATGCTCTGCGTGTACAGTTAAAGAAGAAAGCTAAAACTAAAACTCGAAAGGAGCAGGTTTTGGCAGGGAGCAATGTTAGTAAAACGGATAATGAAAATCAGAAGAATTCACAAGGTGGTACTGCATTACTCACCCGGTTTTAATTTCCAACTATATCATTCAAAAATTCATTTTTCTAGCTGAGGAAGTTTTGTCATTTCTGCATTATAGT
>JACFYI010003618.1:399984-420986 GCA_014898755.1 Handroanthus guayacan | reverse complement strand
CCTCCACAGATTCTTAATTTTGTGAACTTGCCATAGAGTGAGGAGATATAGCAAATCTTTAGGCTCAAATCATGATCTGATGCCAAATTCACTTGTCATAAATTTTAGAGAATGCTTAAATCGTAATACTGCTATCATGATTTTCTTGAATGTGAACAAGATGTCTCTTAAATTCTTCATTTACCAGTGATGGTATCCAGCTTCTCTCTCAAAGAGCTCTTTAGTTGGAACAAATCTCAGATTTGTGCTGCAAGCCCAAGCATAATGGATTCACGTTCAAGTTTACCCAAGTGTGTGCATGTCACTTAATGTTGAAGATTGTCGTGTGAGCCCTCCAGACAATGTATTCTACGCAGTTATTCTGGTTCATAACTAGTATTATGTCCAAAGGATAAAAAATCTGATGTATACTTGTATCACTCTCTTCATTTCTGTCATGCCTTGCATGTCGGCTGGCATATTTGGCACCTTGTTTTTATAAGCCGACGTTGGTTACATAAGCTGTATATTCGACACCAAACTGGCTCTAAATTCCTATCTATGTTTTATCTACCTCTGAAGATCCAATTAATTTTAGTGATTTTGACCCTGGGGCATTGGTAACTCTGCCATTTTATCTTGTTCTGGGCAACTGAACCCATTATTGCTTGCTGATAATAGATTTGAGGCTGGAACTCCTGCTATCGGGGAGGCCGTTGGATTGGGGGCGGCAATTGATTATTTATCAAGGATTGGAATGCAAAAGATTCATGAATATGAGGTAAGTTTGATCCCAGTTCCACAGTTGCACATGAAAACAGAAAAGTTCATGCTGATCGCTCTAGGTTTCCACTACTTGATGTTGTCATGATAAATGGGTTTTTAGTGGTTTAAATCTAATGGTTACTTTCCTGGAGTGAAGTCAATGCATGCCTACTGTGATCACATGTCAGAAAAAGATTCGCTGAGAAAACTGTTACATGGTTAATCACCTAAATAAGATAGAACCTAGTACCAGGCAAACGTGGCTTTCAGATACGTTGAGATCTGGACTAAATGGATTTAAGGCTGTGTATTCGTCTTGATTGATCTGAATTTGAAGGCCAAAAAGGAGAGATTTTTGGGCATGTATATTGAAAACATAATTCGGACTGATTGGTAGTACGTGGATGAGATGACTTGACCAAGCCGCTTCTGTTTTGTTTTCTTCATCCTTTTCAGGTAGAACTAGCAAACTATTTGTACAATAGTTTGTGTTCAGTACCCAGTGTCCGTGTCTATGGCCCAGCGCCTTCAAGAACTGTATACAGAGCAGCATTATGTTCTTTCAATGTGGAAGACGTTCATCCAACAGATCTTGCTACTTTTCTCGACCAACAGGTACAATATGGTGACATTTGATTTTGGGTCATTGTTTGCTTGATCTCTTTGTGACATTTTTCACCATATAATTTTTCAGCACAGCGTAGCGATTAGATCAGGTCACCACTGTGCTCAGCCCCTTCATCGGTACTTGGGAGTGAATGCAAGTGCTCGGGCAAGTCTTCATTTCTACAACACGAAGGAAGATGTCGACAAGTTCATAGAGGCTCTCAAGGACACAATCAACTTCTTTGCTTCTTTCAAGTGAAGGCTTTATAACGAGAGGGTAAAAAAGGGTTTATGAGGTGAAGTTGTTGCAGAGTGGCAATGCTCTATTTCTGTTGAATGTTTCTTTGTTCTTGTTTTTTATTTGTCAACGTGGTGATAAATAATTGCACAAACATCAAACATTTGAGATAGATAGCTACGTTTGAATAATACTTTCATAATTTAATGTAAGTAATTCCATATTTATTTTTTTATCCTTTTTTTAGTGTCTCTAAATATCATGCATTGTTATTGGATCAAAGTTAAGAGCTTAACTGATGATGCGAATATAAATTTTTGCATTGATAAAATTGTCACGAAATTTTTAAACCTGAATCCTAAATTATATAACACCTTAGGAGGTGTTGGGATTTCTCTGAAAAATATAATTTTGAATTGCTAAAAGGCAGGACATTTTGGACTTTCTTGTTATTTAAGCTATGTAACTACCGTCTTCTCGGTTGGAACCTCATTCTTTTTATTTCTTAACATGCTTCCCACTAATTTTTTGACTCATTGGAAATTTTAGCTAAACCTCATATGAGTGAATCAGATTTCAAGCAAAGTCCTCCTGATTGGGGTAAAAATTTATGAGTATTAGACGAAAAAACAAAAATACTAAAATTTATTCCAAATTTGATTTACACGATGGACATGAATTAATCATATTTTGAAGAAAATTCTTTTGAAAATGAGGAAAAATTTACGAGTTTTAGGGGAAAAGAAAAAAGATATGTTGAATTTTATTTATTTTTAAACTGAGGTTTACTGGATATATTGACACAAATGGTAGGGTGCAACAACGTTCAAGCACTTTTTTTTTTCAGTGCCACCGGACAAGGAGGTTGTTATGATGGACATTTAACAGGAGCTATTAGGTGACATACCGGTATCATTAGGCATTTGAACAGTTATGCAGACATTTGACATTTGAACAATAAAATCCAGTAACTGGATTTTTATTTTTTATTAATTTTTAAGAGAAGTGATTACATTCAATTATACATCAATATCATTATATGAATATATTTTAAAGATAAAATATATGACTAAATACAATTTAAACAATTTAAACTATAATTCGGTAAACAAAAACTATTATACGATAGACAAATACCTACACACTGTTAGTGTGACTCAAAACCTTGCACCACTTCATTTAACGAACGTGGCATCATTAGATATTTGAACAATTTAATCTGTACTATTGGATACTTAAATAATTTGGATACAGTGTTGTTTTGGAGTCAATAATTTCTCTTATACAAGAGCGATAATTAATGGAAATAAGTTATTAAAAAAAAAAAAGATCATGGAAGCAATAAATATAGGAGAATCAAAATAATATGTGGGGATTCTGAATTATTTGCTCCAATAAATTCAATAGAAATCTTCTTCAATATTGTTGAATTACAGTTCTTCTATAATTAACCATGTAATAGTTATTGATAAATATTATGTCTGAATGATGCTTTTTGTTCTTTCAGAGGATATAACTGAAAGGATGAAATTCAACAAAATTAGAAACAGAAGAACTAATTTGATTTTAAGGTTAAAAGTCAAGAACTAATATGAATTTTACCCGTTTGTTTTAGCATTGTTTGTCACATGTTTTCCCCAAATTATATTTATTCTATCATATGGTCAACTAAAAATAATAATTGTTTTTAATTTCCTTTTTATTTCAAATTCTATAATTTGTTGATTGTATTTTTATTATATTATTCTTTTCAACTTCTAATTTTTGAGAATATTGGCCATTTTTTTCTTTTTCTTTCCTCTTTTTATTTGTTTTTGTGTTTCTGTATGTGCATGCATGTGTCATGTGTGTTTTATTTTTTATTTTTTTTGTTGGGTAAACGATAGAAATACATTAATCAGTCATAGTACAAAAAGAGGTTTAAACCTGTCCACCAAACAAAAACATGCAAGGAGAAGTTTGTAAAAGGGGACATGGCCATTCTAGTTGCATGTGTGTTTTATTTATTTATTAGCAATTATAACACACTCGATATATGTGTATAAACTTTTTTGTTTACAAAATTAAAAATATTTATTTATTTTTTATAATAAATTTTTTAATTATTAAATATTTTATTTAAATTTATTATATAGAATAACATGATCGAATGATAAATTTGAAGACAAAAGTTGGAAAAAAAAAATTGAGAAAGAATGAAATAGAAAAAAATATAAAAAAAAGAAAAATTACAGAAAAATATCATGCTGTTATTTTTTTATAACTATTTTGTCATTATTTTTTCGTAATTGGATTATTTTTGTATATTTAGCATTACAAACCCTAAAAAACTAAAAAACTACGTTTAACCCTCTTGCTTTATATACAGTGTATAATTATTTATTTTTTCTTCTGTCTTTGGAGAAAGAAAATAGCCAAATTAATTATAAATACCCAAATTTAAATCAATCTTCCTAAGCCCTCTACATTACTGTGCGTCTAGAGGAAAACTGACAGGTGAGAAGAACCTCCGGAGAACCCTCTCTCTCATACGCTCGCACATACCGGGAAGAAGCGTAGAAGATTTGCTTATTTGCTATTATTTTTTTAATTAATTGTCATTGTTAGATTTCAGGGGTTATTTTGGTTGATTTCGCCACGCTGCAGGGTTTTAGGATTGAGGTAAAAAAATTGCATAATTATGTGAAAAACCTTTTTATGTTTTGTGAAATTCGTTGTTTTTCGTTTTTATGTTTTTTGGGCGATAAATATACATCTGATTTCACTGTAATTGGGTAAGTTTTACATAGTATCGTTACTCCTCATGACTGTCGGTTTTCATGTCATTGCGCTGAAAATAATTCAAGTGTTTTATTGTCTCTGTCATTGAGTGGGTATGTATTGCTTTCCCTCGTTAAGGCTTTTTCTTTTAAATTCTATCAGTTGCCTTTTGATGCTAGTGTCGTTAATCAAATTGTTGAGGATGTGATGATATCAAACGTCTTGGGTAATGTAGTTTCTACATTTGTAGTTTGTGATTGATTTTTTCCCTCGGTTTCTACTTTGTATAGATACCACGTCAAGAATTTCCATAATTTAACCTCAAAAGGCTCAACCAGCAAACCTTCCTTTTTTCCTCTCTGGCTTCTGCCCACTATGCTGTTCTAGTGCTTCTTGAAACTGTTATGCAATCAGAGTCTGGACATTCGAGCCAAAACAGTGTCTTCTTCTTCCAACCTTCCTTGAAATCTTGATCCCTATCTATTTTTCCCCATCAAAGCAGCCATCGTTGCCGTTTATTTCACATTAGATAGAAATCCTAGATTATCTGCCAGGGCTCTTTTTTATCTCTCTCTATTCAGATGAAATGAACAAGAAACAATCGAGGGAAGCATCCTTGCAGGATTATGGTGGATTATGCTTATATCTGATGCAATCCTGCTTTTGAAGCTTAGGATCTAGCTCCTTCTTTCCTTGCTCTGTCAGCTTCCAAATCAGTTAGGAAGGTAAAACATTGGAACCAGAAGCCAAAATGAATCAATCGACTTTTTCAGATGATGCTAGATGTACTTGCAGTTATCCAGTTTGATAATTTGTTTCCCATTTTCTGAAGCTGAAAGTAACATGTTCTCTATAGGAAAAAGTGCTAAGATCAGTATCCTGCCCCTGGTGCAAGTGTTCTTTCACGACAGAGCCTTTGTGTGACTGTCTTAATTATTAAATGCTAAATTTGTGTCAAATAAATTGCCTTTTCAAAGCAAGGATCAATTAATACTCAATCATGAATAGAAAGTGAAATTTTTAACATCATCTTGTGACATTATCTCCGTAAATAACTTGATAAAATCTTAAAATCTGCTGATAATCATTTATAGGCAACCGGTATGAAGAAATCCAAGGATCCTTTTGAGATTGCATTTGAGGAGCAAGAGGAATCACCACCAGAGTCCCCTGTTGGTCTTGACGAGAATGAGGCTCAAACTTCAGCTGCTCCCAGTATGATTGCTACTGGAGATTCAGAGATGAATGCCAATGTTCATGCTGCAGATCCTTCAACTTCAGCTGCTGCACGAATATCAATAGGGACTGCTGGCCCAATTGGCAAAAACAAGGAAGATGATGAGGAAGAAGAAGAAGAGAACATGGATGTTGAGCTTGGCAAGATCAGATCTAGCGGTGATCCTGCAAAAACGGCTAAGATGCAGTAAGTTGACTAACTTATTTGCACGATTCTTTGAAAAGCCATGGCTTCATTGTGTCCCTTTCCTTAAGTGCGTTTTAATTGGTCATTGTGAGGCACTTTTGGTTTTGCAAATAATGTAATCTTAATTAGTAATCATATGAGGGGTTATATACAGGGAACCTAATTCCTTTATTAAAAAAAAAAAAAAAAAGAACGCAAGAAAAAACAAAAACTTCTATGATCTGGGATCTGGAATCGATTGAGCTTGAGCCAAGAAATAATGGTGACATCTTTGCCATTGAAATTTTATTGTTTCTTCGCCCTGTTCTCTTCGTCCACTCTCCTCTGTTGTTTTCACCCCCCACCTAAAACCCATAGTCATATCCATCATATCCTTGTTTTGAACATCTCTAAGACTTGATCCAAGAGATTTTTTTTTGTTCCCTCCCATTATATATTTTTGTTTCTTACATGATTCATGTTTTAATTTTGCTATAAATCTTCAAAGGATTATGCTTGTATCTGCCGACATGTGTGTGGAAGGAGAAGGAGGTCACAAGTTACATGGTATTTTTGAACTTAGGAAAAAATAATGGCAGAAGTGCAGATTTAAGCCTATTCAAGATACTCATTATCTTATATTCCTATTGTTTAATCAGTATAGTATATACCGGTTTCTGATTATGTATCACGCGTCTCTATGTTCTGCTCTTTGTAAGGTGTTCAGCAGATGACATGTAAGTGTGTAACTTTCCTAATGGGGTAGTGTATATATTTATTCAGTCTTAGGGTGGTACTTTCTTCAACTATTCCAGATGGGGTTTGCAATTGAAACATACAAATAAAAGGAACTTGTTTCGTAGATTTCTAGCATTTCATCTTAGCATAAGTGGATTCTGAATTAGCTTATAATCAATTCAGTACTCTATACCATTTCTGCCCGATCAATCATGTGTCACAACTATCTTTTTCTTTTCGTATCCTAAATTCATGGATATCCTAGGCATGTCTCATCAAAGTAATATAGTCTGACCTAAATGCATTCTCATCTGGTTTTCGTGACAGAAAAGATCCATTGATATTCATAAGAACGTCTACATTCTTGTTGATTGGCTGATCCATATTTTGTCGGCAACTTGTACATATGTGATCCCATTTTTTGTAGTTGAGTGCTTTTAGATCCCTAATCTATCAAATTGCAGTTTAATTTAGAAAAAGCATCAGATCTCCAATTTATGGAGTGCACTGCAAACTTGCATGATCAGCACATCAAGCTCTAGTCATTTCCATGCTTCTGTCTCAATTTACTTGAAGTAAGCTTTGACAACTTAGGTATTCCAGTTACAAGTTCTTTTAACTGTCATGTTTCACTATGTTGAATATCAAAAACCAAACGACTTGCTGTGCATAACCTTGCCTTCTGAGATGAAGAGAATTGTTGACCGAGGAAAGAGTTTTCAAAGCTTGAAAAGTAGCAAACACACTCTTCTTAAAATTGAATGATGGCTGGAGCTTTACATATTTGGCATAAGCTACCTAGGGACCAAAGGTTACTGATGAAGTTGATCAGTGCAAGTGCAAAGGGCATTGAATTAGTTACTTTTCCTTGACTGACAACTTCTTTTTCTTTCGGGGGGATTGATTGAGGGCAAATCGTGAAATAGAAATTTTTGAAATATCTAGAAGGCGGTTTTATATGTTTCTTTCTGTACTGTAATTATGAAAGTTTTCTTGCTTTTGATTTTTCCATAATTTCTACGAGGCACAGACTCATTGACATTGTTGGTCTTGTTCCTGATGAGAGATTTTTTTAAACTAATCTTCGCTGCTCGAGATTATCATTATCGGAGAGCAGAAAATACTGGTTTCTCTTATCTTTTTTCAATTTTTTTCATAATTTCTTGAGAAGTGTTAGGTAAGGCATGCACTTCATTGCCGAAAAAAATGTAGCAAAGTTACAGAAGGAATCTGAGGAGCATTTGCTTATTGGTTTATATCTAGAAATTATGTATATGATGTATTCACTCGCCCCCAAAATTGTGATTCCTTGTTCAGTTTTTAAGTTCATCTAAACTATTTCCTTTTCAGGGAAATTTTATCTCATTTCACGGAGGAGCAAATGAGTAGGTATGAGTCGTTTCGAAGATCTGGATTTCAGAAGTCTAACATGAAACGGGTAAGCATCACTTTTTTGCAGTATACAATATGGCCATTTATCAAACTCCACCCCATCCCTCTCTTGAAAAAGAAAAAAGAGAAAAGAAAGATGAAGAAGAAAGGGGCTAGTTGCATTAAATAACTGCAACCGAACAGTTTAAGTAAACATGGTCAAATACTTTACATCTATAAAATTCAATTCTGGTGAACTCTAACTTTCCGGCTAGGTGTATGAAACATTTCTCAACAGCTTGCTTTTCTCTTTTGTATTAGAGAATCTTCATGTCTGGTACATTTGGCTGACTTGACCGTCAAAGGATTATTGTAGAGAATGCACTTATTGCTCTTAATGGATTATTCTTGAAGCGATAATCTAATTATGCTTGTTTGTGTTTTAAATGCAGTTATTAACAAGCATAACTGGAAGTGCTAAAATATCTGTACCTATGACCATCGTGGTGTCTGGAATAGCAAAAATGTTTGTTGGGGAGCTGGTTGAAACAGGTATCTTGACTTGTTACCAAAACAAGGATATTTTGTCCCTCCTTTCTTTTCAGTTCAGAGAGAACCTCATGAAAATAGAACTAAACAAAATTTATACTTCTGTGACATGAATATTAAAATTACTAAAAAAAAAAAAAAAGGTGTTCCATAAGTTATTCTGAGACAGTTAAAATTGCAGCCAGGTTCGTAATGGGAGAGAGAAGGGATACAGGGCCAATCAGGCCATGCCACTTGAGAGAAGCATATAGAAGATTAAAACTTGAGGGCAAGATCCTGAAAAGATCAGTGCCGAGGCTTTTCCACTGAAAGAACCTTCACATTGGGTCATCACCATTTCTCTCATTGTCATGGAAATATAACAACTCATCAAGAATGCTTACGACTTTGCTTGGGCGCATACTTGAACCATGGGTTGCTTTGAGTATCTTTCCTGTTTTGTTCGCGACCAACGATTGAGTGTATATATGCTCTCGACTTCAACACTGTTGAAGATTGTAGGCATATGGAATGAGAGAGCTGAATTTTCGAAAAAGGCAAATCTGATATTTCCTCAAACTTTACGCTTTGTTTTGCTGCTGTTAGATTTGAAGCAAATCTGGAGGATGTAAACATGAGCATTTAAGCTTGCGATAGTTCTCATATTTATTTGTATTTCTGGCGAACATTTGCTGTTAGAAGTTGGTCTAATTTTGTATAATGGAATATGTTGTCTATGTTGGTGCTTAGACTGCCAGAGGGTTCTTAACCAAATCTAAAGATTCTGGATCTTGCATTGTTGTACTCAGTCCAATTCTACAGAAGACCTAAAATACAGGACTCAACATTGAAGTTCATGATCCCTTGCTGAAAAACTAACCTACCCGGTCAATAGTCATCGGAAGATTCCATTGTAAAGAATTTCATATTCCATGCTCATTTAAAGTGACGGTGGCACATATCCAGATTATTGAAAGATTTGTAAGAATGCAACGCTATCGGGAAAATGGGATTTTTGGATATTGAAAGAGATACAAAACCATATATTTATCTTTTATATGTTTCAATTTGATCATATATGTAAGATGAAGTTAAATTATAATTATTACATCCTTCGAGGGAGAAAAATCAGCCAGATCAACCTTTAATTAATGCAAAAAATATGACGAATGATGAAAAATAAAATTCATTTTGAAACTAGAACGAAAAACGAATGAGATCACCTATTTCAAATGGTTTTTCATCTCCTATTCCATACATTTAAATACATGCCATGTGTATTCAGAAGAAATATTTAATACACATGACATGTATTCAGAGGTATGGAATAAGAGATGAAACATCATTTGGAATAGGTGATCTCATCCGAACAAAACATGCATTACTTACCAATGCAGCAACTTCATAACAGTAGAAACGGCAATTCTTAGTAACTTTAAAATCTGAGAAAAATAAACAGAGATGTTTGGGTAATAAAATGAGTTCAGGGCAGCAGCTTTGACTTCTACCAAACAAATGAGAGCTGGGATTCAGTTATCCAGAGCTTTCATCAACTCCTCCTATCGGCATAGTTATCGCGTGTATCATCGTCGTCTACATAGTTTCCTTCCAATGATTCATTGTGGGCAAGACCCTCATCAGCTCCCGCCTCATTCTTGTTTTGTTTGTTGCCAAACTTGTCTCCAAACCCATCATATCCACCACTTCCTGAAGTGCTGCCGGCCCCAGCACCGCCACTGAAAAAGTTATCGCTGCCACCAGCGCCACCAGCACCACCAGCAACACCGAAATTTTGACCATCACCACCAGAGCTCAGATTGCCACCACTGTAACCATTGTTGCTTGCATAATTGCTACTGCCTTCAGTTCCAGTTCCACTTCCATAACTATTGATCCCAGGATTATAATTTGAACTCCCTCCGTATCCTCCACCACCGTAGTTCCCGCCATAACCATCGTTGCTATAACCATCACCTGTACCATAGCCCCCACCAAAACCACCACCGCCACCACCAAAGTTTCCACCTCTGAAGCCTCCGCCACCATAACCACGAGTCCTGTCATTTGCATAATCCACTCTTATCCTACGACCATGAAGTTCCTAAAGAAATGTTGAAATGGACTACAAATTAAAACCTAATCATACAAAGTTGGAAGGGATCAACAACTGCTATTGAAAGAAAAATCGAACCTTCTCAAGTCGAAAAGCAAACTCAAAAGAAGCAACACAGTAAGAGCAAGAAAATGATACCTGTTGATCCAAAGCCTGGATGGCCGCAGATGCCTCCTCAATGGAGGAGAATGTAACAAAGCCAAAACCTCTGGACCTACCAGTTTCGCGATCCACAATCACCCTTGCTGAAAGAAATATCATTATTGTTAGCATCAATTACATGAGATTTCCACATTGTTATCCTATTTAATTACAAGTTAAATACAAGTAGGTGATTATATGGCATACAAACGAAAGAAATGAAGTAGATGAAAGTAATAGCTCTCCATATATAGTCAATGTATTTATGATTGTATCAAGATGCAACAAAACTTGGTAGAACAATAATTTAATGGGTAATGCAGCCCAACAGCCTAGGATGATATTTAACTTTGATGTCTTCCTCTCTACATAATGTTCAAAACTGGACAGAGCAACTAAGAACATCAACTTCACAACTCACGACCAAGGTTTAAACCGGCACCAACTGGGTGAAAGTTATACTATTTTTTAGTTCTCCGTAGGTATACAGTTCTACCAAGTACTCACTCATTTCGAGGAAAACTCCACGCACAAGCTCTACAATCAAATCAATAGGAGGCGTCAAACATTCACTTGAACTAAAACTTATCTAGTTTTTCAAAATAAAACTTGCAAAGTGTTAGTGTTTCATCTATCCATCCATAAGAACATGACCAATACACAACTGAAATATCATCCTGTGTTACTGCAAGAGACAGATGACATGACTTGTGACATAATGTGTCAAAAAACATCATAAATTCACAGACAGAAGAGGTTTGTATATGGCACGTTAAGCTTATGGTACCTTCAGCAACTTCTCCATACTTGTTGAAAGCCTCTCTAAGACTTGTGTCATCTGTGCTGTATGAGAGTCCTGCAAAAAGAAAATCAATCCATGTGATACAAATCTAACAAAACAAAATCACACCTAGTAAATAGTATGTCACTGACAAAAATGACTTTTGCACCTCCTATGAAGAGCTTTGAAGATGACATGCATCTTATTGCTTGAAAGATGGATGGTGTGGAAGAAGAAATTTCCTGACTGACGTGATTACTCACAGTTCTTCCCAATATACTCCCAGCTTTTCTAAAGAAAGCCATTGCTCTGACCTGAAACAACGTAAATGCTACTGTAAACATGAATAAAAAATCTATACCACCTGCCCCGGATCTAAAACTTCAAAGAAAGTACAAGTTCTCCAATAAAGAAAAAAAAAAAAAAAAGAAATGCATAGAAAACAATGCAGTAAATAGAATAAGCTCCTAAAAATATCTTCCGGAAAACTAAAACCACTTACGCAGAGAAAAATAGAAGTTTACATAAAGCCCATAAAGAATGCCTTTCAGGCCATAATCCCAGGTTCAAAATTTTATGCCAGCACTAATTCCCTCATTCCACAATACCCAAAGCACCTAAAAATAATCATCTTAATAGCAAAGAGTCGAAATCATAAGCTATTGACAAGCACATATATCGATCATAACTTCACTTTCTAACAGCAAACAAACAACCTATCATCACACAGCCCCCTCAAGAACCAACACACCACTAACATCAAACGTTTCGATTTATTTTCTTAATCATTTCTATCCAAAAACAAAAATCCACTTCAAATAGAACAAAACTGTGAAAAAAGAAACATACTTGACGAAAAATCCCACAAATACCAAACCATAGAAAAACAATATTAAACGTAGAAATAAACAAAATATACAAATATACAATCCCTGATGCACCGCTCAAATTAGGAATCAAGAAATATTGTACCTCTTTGATGCGGGGTATATATTAACAGTCAGCTATGTGGAAAATGTAAAACCCTAAAGTCAGAGAGATGGGGGTAGAGAAATAGCTGAAGAGGGTTTATCAGGGAGGAAGAGGGGGAACCTGTCTATGAAGCGTGTGAATAAATGATAGCCGTTAGTTTTAAGATTGTGATATTTCAACCGTTGATGAAAGTCTTGCGGTGATAGATATTTTTGTTTGCGAATCAAATGGGTTATACGTACCATATTTTTGTTCTACAATCAGCTCAATATATTATTGCTTTTTTTTTTTTTAACTAAAAATAGAGTTTGAAATACAATTTAGATATAAATCTTTTTGTATTTATATATTATATAATTATTATTACTTGCAGCGCAAGATATGTTAATTTCTTACTTTATAAGTTTAAAAACACTTATGTATATAATAGTATAATTTTGTAAGTATGAAAATATTTTTGCTTGAATTTATATTATAAATTAACACCAAGTGAAAAAAAAAAGTTAAGAGAACAAAATTAGAAAAAGAGTGAAAATAACAAAACTAGAACAAAATGAAATCATTATTTTTTAATACACAATTAACTTCGTCAAGTCATCAAAAAATATATTATCAAAATAATTATTTAACAATCCCATGCTTTATAGTTTATGTGCACAATCAGCGCAGGTGAAAATTTTGAATTTATCTATGTATGGGACTTTATCTACTTTATAGTAGTATTTATTTATTATATAGTAGTTTATAGAATTTATCTTATACTTAATTTTTATATTTGATCTTTAAAATATTTTCATATAATGATGTTGATGTAATGATTGCAAATGTTATCGTTTCTTCCTAAAATAAAAAGAAAAGAAAAGAAAATTTTGAAATTCATGGTTGCAATTTCTACATGCAACCATGTCCATTAGCTATTATGATAAAAGGTTTTATTTAATTAGGATTGGTCACTTTATAATAAAATCCCCTTATTTAAATGTAAAACAAGTTAACATTTAAGATTTGTCAAACAATGCATACTGGTGAAAGTATATGTCAACTTAATTGGCTTGTTAAATGGGTAATTGCACTGTAAAAAAGATAAAAATGAAAGAGAAATTGGAAAAATAAAAAATAAAAATAAAAAAGTATCATGACATTTACAACTAGGTGAAAATTTTACCATAGAACATAATTTTATTGAAGAAATGGAGATTTCTAAGATGGAAGTAGGTTTGGGGCTTCTAGACCTGAGGTCGGAATATAGTAATTTTCTTCCCAAACCAAAGGGTGCTTTTGGGGTTCCACAAAATTTGATTGGGTTTCTGAGCCCTACATCCATCGTTGCTAATTCCACTCCCCCAAAGGCGACCCTTTTCGATCCAGAATGGAGCAAAATCCAAATCCCAGAAGCATTCTTGAAACATGCGGTGAAGAAATAATCAGAATCGTAACCCCAGTCTCCATATGCATGCTTTCGGTGGTAATTCTTGTTTCTGTTCTCAATGGGGATTCCTCCTCAGGAGACGGATTATCAATCACAACCATGGCCACCATGGCTTACACTGAAAGCAGCTCAGACTGCATATGGGACAAGCTCAAAGGTGCCCTTTTGAATTCACTCGTCTTTGTTGCTGTTGTCACCGTGGTTACTTTCCTCTTGGTGCTTCTGTTCTACCTCAGATGCACCAAATTCTTGAAATACTACATGGGTTTCTCTGCTTTTCTTGTGTTGGGCTTCATGGGGGGTGAGATTGCTCTTTTCTTGATCCAAGATTTCAGCATTCCCGTTGACTGCATTACATTTGCTATTGTGTTGTTTAATTTCACTGTGGTTGGTGTTCTGGCTGTGTTCATGTCAAAGATGGCTATTTTTGTTACACAAGCTTATTTGGTTGTTATTGGGATGTTGGTTGCTTATTGGTTTACCCTTTTGCCTGAATGGACAACTTGGGTGCTTTTGGTTGCTATGGCATTGTATGATCTTGCTGCGGTTTTGTTGCCTCTTGGACCTTTGAGGCTCTTGGTAGAGCTTGCTATGTCTAGGGAAGAAGAAATTCCTGCTCTAGTTTATGAGGCTCGACCAATTATTAATGATTCTGGTTTGAACGGTGGTGTTGCACGGAGAAGGGTATGGAGAGATGGAAGGAATGAAAATCAAGTGGTTAGTTCCAATACAAGCTCCAATCTTGCTTCAGATTCTACTTCAGGGGCACAATTATTGGTTGAAACTGGTGAAAATGAGCGGAGTTTTGCTGATGCTGAAGAGGGTCGGGTTTTCAGAGGGGATTCAGAGCTTGCTGCTCCTCTTATTCAACATATAAATATCCGGATGAATTCTACGGAAAATCCTGTTCCAAGTGAAAATCTTGTGCTTGAAGGAATTGGCTTGGGATCCTCAGGTGCAATTAAGCTCGGACTGGGTGACTTCATCTTTTACAGTGTATTAGTTGGTAGAGCCGCTATGTATGATTTCATGACTGTCTATGCATGCTACCTTGCTATCATAGCTGGTCTTGGTGTAACCCTGATGCTCCTTGCATTTTATCGGAAGGCTTTGCCGGCTCTTCCTGTGTCTATCATGCTAGGTGTGCTAATTTATTTTTTGACTCGTCTATTACTTGAAGTTTTCGTTGTACAATGTTCTATGAACCTATTGATGTTTTAGAAATATAACATTATACTTGGGCTCAAAGTCCATCAGAAATGTTTATGTCTGTGAGACTTCTTATGTTGTTTTTATATACATAAACTGAACAAGAGTCACCATGATGACTGCTGAAATGTTCGTTTGAGAAGGTCAGTGATTCCACTTTCAGTTTCTTGGGTGAGTAGTAATTGGGAGCAACCTATCAGAAATTTTCTTGTTAATAAGACTGGTGGCATCTTTTGCTTTCCTTTTTTTTTTTTTTTTTTTAATCTTTTCGATACATCATGATAGTTATATGAAGAACCAGTGGCAGGTCCATTATCCCATTTACTAAAGGTTAAGGGTGGCACAAGCTGGAAAAGTGCTGGAAAAGTATAGAATTTGTGTTCGCAATGCCTAATTGTTAGCACATAGGAAATCCAGTTGTGAAAAATGTGCAGTTATGGCTGCACGCCTATGGTAAACTGGTTACAAATACATTTCATGGTAGTATCTAATAGAATACTAGGATATGCAGCAATCACAAGCCGCAAGTGTAAGTTTGGAAATTGATTGTGGGCAGTTCAACACTATGCAGAATCAGAGTGTTAGTTGTCGAAGAAGAAAATTGCCTCGAGAAACGTGTTGGAGACAGGTACCAAAGGTAGATTACGGCATCGTTTTCACTGTTTTACAAGCATGAAAGAAGGGATTCTTGAAGTTGTACAACTCTAAATGGAAAACACTTACTCTAGATTCTAAAGTGAGCTTTTCTCAGTGCATGTATGGACCAAGTTACACCTGGAAAAACATTCAAACTTGAGTTGATAAATATCCAGAGAAGCAATCCAATGGTTGCAATGCTTCTTACGTGGTAATACTTATTTAAGTACGAGGATCCTGTCCCTTTTGAGGAATGAATGTGTTGGTGTAAGCTCTATAATATCCTGCTTCTCTTCGTTAATTTATCAGTTTGTTTCCTAGACTTATTTGAAAGAACAAAATACTTCTGCAGAGCAGAAAATTCAGGTTGAATTCTGGGATTTATGCTTATGGGTAGACTGTACGCTTTACTTTCCTGGTGCATCTTCCCATCCGGGTATTCTTTGGTTATGCTCTTTATCGAAGCAACTCTTAACAAGTTGAATTTTCATGTAAAAACCATAATATGTTGCTAGCCTGCGACTTGCTAAAAGAAGTCTAGCAGGGAATAATCCATTACACGAAGTTACAAGCAATTTTTCATTCACAGTTTTTTGTAGCCTTTTCAATTTATTCATACTCTGGGGATACTTTTTGTAATGAATTTGAGGTCCTGGGGTTAAATCTATAGCCAGATTTCAGATAAATAGTCATTTACATATTTCGGCTCTTGTGCTCTGGTTGATCAAGCGGCATACTAGATTTCTCTTTACACAATAGCTCTGTTGCGGGTAGATATTATTGCTGTATAACTAGGAAGCTTAAGAGGGTGGGTGAGGAAGAAGTAGTTTCATCCCGATTTTGTTGATATTTCTTCGTTGTTCAAATTATAGCGAGGTAACCTCGACTGAAAAACTGAATAATGATGCTAGATATGAGGTGCACTCTAGCTTTTGTCTCCTGTTAAAATGCAACTTTTCTCTATTTGAATCCTTTCCTCTTCTGTTCAATTGGGGGGTGGGGTGGGGGAAGAAACATTTATATCCAATTTTCAACCATGATTAGAATTTGATGAAAAGAAAAATAATGCATGGACACAGAAACGACCAAGCAAGATTTCCTTGGACTGGAGAAGCTTGGTTTGCTCTTGGATCTGTATTGTTTCAGCGTTAGAAAAATAACAGTATAAGAGAAAAATACATTATCTGTTCAATGATCAAAACCCTGAATCCTGGTGGATGATGTCATCTTACGAGAATCTTGCCGATCAGGCTAAGTGCGACTAGCAATCAGGCTCTATCAACTGAGCTTTTGAACATCTCAAGCTCAACATTATCCAGGTTAAGTATCTTGTAATAGTTCTTTCAACACATTTTAGATGAGCTTCTGATTGGAGCCTTCGTGTGGGTGAGGACTTACCCGACAAGGAATTTTGCTACATTATAACCGTTATATATGGTTGCAGCTATCGTTTACCGGGGCTTCGGTCGCCGATTCCGTTGTCATCAGGTCACTAACTTCCTTGACCTTCCAACATTGGGTTGGCGTCAGTCCCCATACATGGTCTTAGTCTTACGACTTTGCAAAGACCTGTATTTTTGGTAAACAACCACTCAGGTCAGGTCATGCGACCCCTTATTGAGGAGTTACCCCTTTCTTCTGAGGGTACGAGGCTATTTCACCAAGTTCCTTAGAGAGAATTGTCTCGCATCCCTAGGTATCCTCCACCTACCCACTTGTGTCAGTTACCAGGATTTCATAACTAAAAAGAGGATAAGGGAAACAGGTGTAGAACTGGTCCTGCATAACTTATTCCAAAAGACTGGGTAAATTTACAATTCACAGGTGGCGTTTAGAACTTAATCCTAATGCCTTGTACTCTAATTGAGCGCAAAACATTTTCCACCGAACCTATTAGGGTCACGATCAGCTTACAAGCTAATCAATTCTAATTTTGATACTCTTCAACCCTGCTCAAATTTGTTTATCTTGGCAGAAATATAATTCGTGCTAGTGGCCAGGCTTCAAGTTGGCCTGTCTTAGTGTCAAGCCCTAACTCCAAGAATGAACACTTTCAACCTCTTTTTTTCAGGTTATATGTTGACTGGTTCAAGTCTTTATCATCTTTTTGTATGAAAATGTCATGTGACCAGTTCATGTAGTTATACACGTCATTTATGTAATAACACGAGCACTGCATTAAAGGCTATAAACACTGCATGTGGCCCTTTTGCATGATCCGTACACTTCATAAAGCTTACTATAGTCCTTCTAGCTTTATGCATTGAATGCCATTGTTTTTCTTCTGCGTGAAGAGGTCAAGTTGTGCCGGCGGGACTGGTCGGATGGTCCGAATGTGGGCTGCTTCTTGCATCTACTCAGTGAACTAACTGTAAGACCACTTCCTTAATTTCTATGTTTGTTAGGTTATGGATCCCAAGACAAAAAGGTAGTTCATGCGAAAAGTCCATCAAGTCCAATAAGTAAGCTATTCGCCATACTGAAAATGGAGCTTCAATCTAACTTAAATCCAAAAATTAGTTTGTGATCTGAAAATTGGCCAAAAACATATTAAGAGGCTACAATTTTTATTGTGAGGTGTGCATTGTCCAAGATCATATTCAGATGCTACAATCTTTACATCTTTTGAGATGGGATTCTATTCTTGCATGACTAAGGCTAGACATCTAGGGTGTAAAGTAACATAAAATGGGTAGCCCAACAACCCTAAGTAACCAATATCAGGGATGAGTCTAGTTTTGGTACTATATTGAAAATGAATGTTAAGCCAAACTCAACCCCAAAAATTAACTTGTGAGGTGAGGATTATCTTTGACTATATAAAAAGACCACAACTTTCACACTTTTTCAATATAGGATCCTATCACGCTGTATATAATTTAAAGATGATAAATTACAAAAATTGTAGCATGTGAGAAAAATGGTCTTTTGGGCTCGAACATTTGCGCGAAGCGAACTGCTAGCTAGAGCACTTTAAACTAGGGACCATGTTCTTATATTTCCTTGTTTATACATTTTAGCTGATCAAATATTTTGGCAGTATTATTATTGTGTTATGAATTTGTTTATTAGCATACTGCATAAAATTTAATTTTTCTACAAATCTTGCTGGAGTTTATGTGTTTCCAAATTAATTTTGTGAGGTTGATAATGTTCTCTTTATTGTCAAATTATCAAATTTTCGTCCTTCCGTTTTAAGTCTTTATCAACATTTGTCCATTTAAGTTATTTTGTCACTTCCAACCTTTCACGAAATGGTCAATTAAGGAGTTTGTGTTCTTACAGAAGGCTTCGTGTACCCCCAAATTTTTTCCCCCGGTCATCCAAGTGTTGGTTTGACTTGCACTGATTGCGTGATATTCTGTCTCACATGGATTTAACTGTGAATAAGTGAACATCTTATAAGTTTTGATTGAAGAACTTATATGTAAATGTTGAATACTTCTTTTGATTTTTGAACAAGTTGTTTATGACGCACTTTTAGGTTGCACTCTATAGGTTTTGGGGAATTTTTAGGGCCAATGGACTCATGGGCCTCGGCAGTCACGGATGCGAGGAATTGAATTTTATTTGTGAGGGAATAAATATAGATATATAAATAACGAATATAGACATAAAACAAAATATTGGTCGATTTGATGATGGTTCATCAACCATTGTCTCTCTTTTCTGAAGTTTATCCATATTTGAGGGGAAAAAGACAAAACTAAAAAATAAAAATAAATTAATAAAAGTTACATATTATGAGCGAAAAAACTAAAGACATAATATGAGTCGAGAAAAATTAGTCTATCATCTATGTCACTAAAGTCGAAATAAAGACATATTTGCTTGTAGTTTTTCACAAAAATTCCCTTTCACTCAAAAAAATTCCTCCATAAGAATAAAGATCATATACTAAGTAAAAACAAAATAATTAAACAAATAAAAACATTATAAAGGAAAAAACATGTTGAGCATGCCAAAATTATAGAATTCAAAAATAACAAAAAGTTATTGAAATGAAATCAAGATTCCACAATCAATATATATGATCATTGAAAAAAGAAATTAGAGATTCACAAATTCTAGTTCTTGGAGGAGAAACAAAAAAGTTTGGACTACTCCCGAATCTTCTTTGGGATTCAAATAAACATAAGTCATTGGTTTGGTATTTGAAAATGAGAAAAAGGAAGAGAACAAAAACGAAAAAAAAAAAAAACAAAAGGAAAAAAAAAAGTAAGAGTATTATATAAATAGTTTGAGACTTCGAAATAGAAAAATAGAAATATAGAAGTGGGTCTGAATTTGAAAACCGCTTGGACTCCTCGATTTTCTAGCCACTCATTATTATTATTATTATTTTCTTTTAATGAGACATTGTGTGGGGGGCAAGTTTTTAATTTTACTGGGTCCATACAAGAACATCACATACCATAGGTTCATTCCAAAAATTCCAACGAGGGCAACTATCACAGTGTCCCCACCTTGGCTCTGCCTGGGGAGTGATAGAATGTCAATAGCGGTTTTACAGCGACGTTGATATGCATTGGATATTTTAACTTTTGCATCTTCCACACGGCGTGCCAAAAAATGGAGCTCGACGTGCTAGAGGACCGGCTGCCATTGCTTGTTGAAATATTAATACATTTTCTGGATCCTGTTCCATTAACATGAGACGGCATGGTGGCTGCATTCTCTTCATGATGGTTCCTTGTTTTTTATTAATTGAATTCCAATATGGTAAAACAAAAAATGTGTGAAAACAGCGCACGGACAGCAAAATTTATTACGTTACTTGTACTTATGGTAAAATTTGATAGTGTAACATATACAGGAGGAATTACTGTCTAAAAATTACAGCTAAAATCACAAAATTCAGACTGCTAACAATCTGAGCAACGTGTTACTGAACAACAAACTAGTAAAACTATGAAGAATGCATTAAAATCATCCACATTCATCGCTTCCGCGTATGATTCAAAGATTTTGATGAACCCTCAAGAAGATCCAGAATGTAAGTTTCCAAGTCATGGTCAGTGTACTTAATGTGTTTTTCACCAATACAATTCGTAATTTTACTGACAAAGTTCCGATATGCTTGTATAACTGTCTTTGAAGCTGAGATCCTTAAATCTTCGCGAAGTTGAAGGTCCGGGACGCACCATCTTGTCTGATTTTTATATACATCCTCAAACGCAGCAGTGAAAGCCCGTGATCTTGCCTTTAGAGTTGCCTTCCCAGCTTTCCTGTGATCATGAAGCAATTCGAGCATAGAACTCCAAGTGACTCGTTCGTAGCACATTGCGTGCTGTCTGAATTTCACAACATGGTTTTTGATCCATTCGTCTCCAA
>JACFYI010003618.1:387943-399884 GCA_014898755.1 Handroanthus guayacan | reverse complement strand
AAACTCATGATGGTCTGCTGGGCTGGCATGAGTCTTGTCTCAATCTCTCTGGTGTCCTCTGCTTCACCCTCGTCGAGCCTGATCATCGTCGACAAATGGATGTCCAGATTTGCTAAAACTGTCCTCATATCATCACTCAAGTTCTTAGTCGCTTCAATGGCCTTCACAAGATGATAAGCTGCAGCAATCACATGCTGTTCCCCATCAAGAATTCCGGCCATCTGATCGCAACCCTCTTCACGGATAATAAGTTAATCTGATGTTCTTGAATGAAACAACAATTGTAAGAACAATACAGACTTCTTTGGTGTTGGATGAGAGTATGTTAACCAAATATCAGTAATTCAAGACGAATTGGCCTTGAATGACAATGGAAACGGAAGAATTCTTGACTACAACAGAAGGTATAAAAGGAAAGAGGGAACAAAAGGTATTGACTGACCTTTGCAGCCTCCCATTTTTGAATCCTAAGTTGAACAAGACCATATGACAAAAGGGATGAGATTCAAACGGGAAACAAAAAATATATATATATAAAATATAAAGATTGATGACTTTTTTGGGTTCTGAAATCAAAGTTCCTCTGCAGATGAAAAATTTTCACAAATTTCCAGATTACAATCCAAGAACTAGTCCATATTACAACCATGTAAAGAAACACAAAATATACAGAGTTTCTGGATTATTACTACAAAAAATATAAAATATACAAAGAAAAAGAACCAAGAAATGGGATGTTGGAACAAGAAAGAATGGTTTTCTGCGATAAGCAGGCTCTAAAATGTCAAAAAACAAGATAAATATCTGAGGGAAACTGGGAGTTTTGATAAAGACCAAGACCCTTAAAAAAGAATGAGAAAATTGTGACGCGTTTCGAGTGGCAGTGGAGAGGACAAGTAATAAAGAAAATGCGACAGCAGAAAATTCATATGTGGTTGTAATAAACTGACAAAATACAAATGAAAGTCCTTTAGGATTGTAGATGTTTTTTCTTTGCAATTACCTTTTATAAAATGTTAATAAATTTTTGTGGGTGAATTACAAAAATCACCCTATGAGATTTGGTGTAATCACAAAAATTAATCATGTGGCTTGGTAAATTACGAAAAGCACCCCCTGACAAAGTGATATTGTTAGAATTTAGCAGAAGTTGATAATATCATCGTATGAATAAATGGTAAAATTTACCCTTTGTCTACACGATAACATTCTATTGGTGTTATTTTTTGGGGTGATTTTTATAATTTATCAAACTCTATGATTAATTTTTGTAATTATACCAAATCTTAAAGGTGATTTTTGTGATTCATCCTAAAATTGTCACCACATCTCTGTCAAAGCCAGCGGTCTCAAAAGTCTCTCTTTCCCTTTTTATATTATTTTTTTTCCAGCAGTCTCTCGTCGTCCTTTTGACTTTGACTGTATTTGGACATGCCGATGCTTTACGGACCCTGGTTGAGGCAATGTTTGGTTTTCTATAATTTGCCCTTTTGACTATGTAATATGTCTCATTTGTGCCCATGAAATTTCTTAAATGCAATATTTATTTCATTGTATAAAATGTTTGTACAAATTTATCTTTTATATCATGTGTATTTTATATATTTTTAGTTGTAACCATTTTAAGTTTTTTTATTAATTATAAAAATTATAGTTAATTATACTAGAGTAGTTAATAGTCAAAGAAGTCAAATTTTGTAACTAGCATAACAAGTGAGTATAATCGACGCACAGAAAGTTGAAACTTAAAAATTTAAATATGAGTGATTATATTTTCATTAACATAGATCTCTATGCTATTATAAAAAGGAATAGTTTGTATGATAGTACCCTTCATTTACAATGTTTGTATGCATTAATTCTATAAGGATAAATTTGTATTTTTCTGGAATCTACGAACCCACTCATGCATGACTATATCAAAGTTCTAGTTCACACTTTTTGAAAACCTTCCACTTTAACCGAACTTCTATTAATCTCTCTACATAAGTTTCTTAAATGTTTATAAAAGAATTCAAAAACTTCATCTTGACATTAAATTATTTGTTACATTTGGATGTTATTTATTTCTTTGGCGTCGTAAATTATTATAATATGTTATTATATAGAATATATATGTATATATAAGTATTGTTTTATATTAACTTTTATTATAACAAAAATAATGTGGACATAACTAACACTTCATGACTCAAATATTTATGCACGAAGAAAGCGTGCACGACGACTGCTAGTTTTTCTAGTTTAACCAACATAGATGTTGCATGACTCATTTTTATTGAGAAAAATTAAAATTTGTTGAAATATTTATGTGTGTTTATTAATTTAACATAGATACACTTACTTGTCTATCTAAAATAGTTGAAATTTATTCTATTTGATAGATAACCAAAATAATTTTTTCATATCTAATATTTTTTGTCTTGTTTTATTAATTTATTAATTTAGTAGTTAAAGTATGTTAGAAACTGCGTACTTTTCAAAAAAAAGATAATAAAATCCTAACATTCTAATTTGAGAGCTAATAAAATCTTTTTTAAAAAATTTTATCAAACTCTTTATGACATCTTATAAGAAATTCTGAAGAGCTCACAAGCTCAACAAAATACTTTCTTAACATTTTTTATGCGGATAAACACCACATTATTAAGTATTGTGACCTAAGCTTAATTATTTACCGTATTTGTACTTTTTTAAAATTGAATTTTATTAATGTGAGTCGTGTATATTTTTGAGTCTATACAATGTGATGAATGTTTTTCACAATGCTGTATGATTTATTTCAAGTAAAAGTGTTGTTTCATATGAAAACTTAAATCCCACAAATTATACATCATTATGATTTTATTATAATCGATTATAAACGATGATTTTTGGGGTAATAGTATTAATATATCTATTCTACTCTTCAAAGGTACAATTTAAAGATAAATTGTGAAATAATCAAATTATAAATAAGTAACAATAGATATAAGTAATAACAAATTAAGCAATAATTAGAAAATATGGGCTCCTCAGTCCATAAGCCAATTAATTCTCGACTTGGCACTATAAATCACCCTATAGATGATTTAATGGGAGGGAGAACTACCCACTCGCATAAAAGAGCATTAGAGAGAATTTCGAGAGAAGAAGATCCATCAATTGAAGTCAACTACATTCTAAAGTCAAAATTTCAGTTTTTACTATTTGATCCCTGGACCGATTTTCAAACCACATCAAGAATATGACCCCACGTGAAATATGTAACTAGCGAAAATTTCTCTATTAATTAAAATTATTTAACAGGTACCCCTATTCGTTCTCAAAATTTAACCTAGCGAGTCCAATTAGCCGTTAGGACGTGTATGATATACATGTTGATATTGACTCATTGAGGATGGGCTTGAATTACTCGGGTGTGTTACCCATATTACCCCTCGAGGAGGGGCTTGAGTTACTGAGCTGTACTACCCATATTACCCTTGTGGCTTGATTGAAAAAAGTAGTGTTTCTAATTCTTCACATCACGTCGATTTCATCCTTTTATTTTCCTCCAATTTCTCCAATCTCTAACCAATCTAGAGGCATTTAAGTGCAATAGCATCATTGGACTTAAGCTGTGCACTATGCACCACTTTGTGAATGCGATTTGACTATAGTAGTTACAATTGTGGAATCCGCATAAAAACCTCCAATGTTAGGTCCTTCAACATTTGCCAATATTTCTTTCTATAATGGATGGGTGTCATCTACTAACCCATCATGCTAATAATACGTGAAACTAGGGTTGGTGATTCGGGTGTTCGGGTTGAACTTAATTTCGATCCAACCATTTATACTTAACCCGAATCCAACCTGTTTAATTTTCAATCTGATTAGTCTAAACTCAGATTTAGACTGAGTTAAATCAAGTCTACCCAGGTCAACCTAATTATGAACTGGGTTGATCCATCAACCTGAAAACCCATAACCCAACCCGTGTAACGATACTTGATATTTTTGCAAATTTAAAGTTTTTGTAGTCTTTTTTTTTTAATTACTCAAACAAATCATCACTGATATATATCATAAAATCAAAATAAATCTAATTATTCAACTCAACCACATTGCATCACTAAAATGATATAAAATTTCCAAAACAAGTAATTTAATCCAAATTACATCATTCATGCATCAGTAAGTCATAGATTAAAGTTTAAATAACAACCAATAACAAAAGTTACATAGTTCAAATAAAAATGCAAAATGCAAAAATTAGTCCAACTGTCCGAGTTACATAAGGCTAACATAACATCTTTAACATTATAAATAATATATGTATTTTGTATTATATACGTTCGGTTGGGTTCGAGTTATTCTGGTTGTTGGATCATCTGTATGTAATTTCGGGTTAAGTGAGTGAACTCGCGTCCCAACCCAAATTCATTCAAAATTTGGGGGTTTTTATCCTGATCGACCTAATTTCAACCGAACCCAATTAACTCTAACCCAAACCCAAACCCATCAATTTCGTGTTGAGTTGGTGGGTTGGGTTGAAAATTCTCACTTCTATGTGAACCATTTCACATACTTCCGAAACTCATGTTTCAGAATGTCCATATTTTCATAAAACTCATAAAGCATAATCAAAGTAGGAAAATGCAACCGAATCATTGCAACTGCCTTCATGATGACTTCGTCCCGAGCTGGTGGACATTTTTTTGTTTTCCCAAGACAGCATCCTCCGAAAGGTGCAACTAGGTTTAAGATTTGCACAATCGCCATGACAGTTTGACCTTCTGATTGGGTGGATTCGCAAGCGTTCTTTTTTTCAATGGTGCTGAAATTCCTCTCATCCTTGTCACATCATTGGATACAAGTCTTCCAATCAAACTTTTCAATTTTTTTCTTTTTATTATTATTATTATTATTTTTTTAATGGATGTCATGGTGAGTAATCTTGGTTGCTTCTTTGAGCAAGGGATGGGGAGAGGTGTGAATGGCGTCATCGCTTGAGCTAATCCCCTGAGAAAATTGGCACTATGAAATTAAAAGCACAAAGTTAGATGACGAAATATATAGACAAAGTTCATCTAAATTGATTTACATCCATAAACAATCAGGAGAGAGTTATATTAACTGAATTGAAAGAGGTATGAAGATCACAAAGTGTGCTACGAATCCTTATAATTCAGAAGTGTATTATCCTGATTAATCAAAACATAATTGTATTTATAGGAATAAATTACAAGATTACTATTACCATTAGAAGTGGGAAGCCTAGGAAAAAACGGTCTCGATTAAAACAACACAAGAGGGAATAGGATCAAATTCCACATAGACTAAAAATTGTAGTTAAACTATAGGGTGTTTCATGAATTAATAGTCTACCAAACATATTGTACTTTAATTTAATTTTCTGAAAAACAAAAAGCTTATAAGTTGTTGGATAAGATGCCGGGATCTTATAAACCCTGCTTAAAAAAAGTGAAGAATGCCAATTTATTACAACATCTTAACAAGTTCTTTTAATTTTAATCATTTTAATTACAAAATTTTTATTGTTGATATCTTATAAGCTCAGAGATCTTATTTTTTCCAAACAGTCGAACAACTTTTAAATAAAATTTAACATATTATAAACTTAAAAATATCTATAAGATGTACCAAAAAGCTTAGCAAAATATCCTCTACGACGCCAAATTTATGCTGCTCATTTTCATCGACTGCGTTCTACTTCAAGAAGTTAACGCTGCAATGCCTAAGTTCCTAATAAAATTTTGGACCAGGCTAGTGTTACGGTTCTAACTTAACTTTTGAAACGTAACACAACATAAATTGATATAATTCTTCTTCAAATCTCAAAATGCAAATAATATTAACAACTACGTCATAAATAAGAGCAAACCATCTGCTAAGGAATGAGGTATTTTTGGGCTGCGCGGGGTGGGTACTCGAGTCCTTGTTTCCTTTCCTTTTCTTTTAATTCCATGAAATTAGACTTAAGTCCAATAAATTCAAAACCCCATATCGATATTAAAAGTGTATTAAAATTGAAATTCAATCTGAATAATCCCAATATCCAGTAAAATGCATTAACACTAGTCCTAAACTTAAAATTGCTTATGCTTTTCATGACAAGATTTCATTATTTTAGGTTTTAAAAAATATTTAAAAATTAATTGATTTATTGGACGTCAAATTATGAAATTTAAAATTAAACCACTTGTAATCGAGTACGACAGGATTTTGCCAAAACATACTCGATTGCCGGACCTAATTATTATTATTATTATTATTATTATATGATTTGTGGAGGAGGAATGTATATTAAAAATTAAAATAAGTGGGAAAATTAAAAAGAAAAAGAAAAAATTAAGGAAAATCATGGGGATGGGGATCTATTTAGGGAAACTAAATATGATATGTAAATGTCCCCATGAGCCTTTTCCTAGTGACGAAATAGAAGTTATAAGTTCGATTTCCATGAGTATTATGTGGATTTTTTTCTACAGCATGGTAGGAAAATTAAAAAGAAAAAAAGAAAAAATAAAGGAAAATCATGGGGATGGGGATCTATTTAGATAAACTAATATGATATGTAAATTCTCGATGAGCCGTTTCCTAGTGTTGAAGTGGAAGTTATAAGTTCGATTCTCATCAGTATCATGTGGGCCTTTTTTTAAAACATGGTAGATTTGATTCTACTATATAGTATCTCACTCGTACTTGTTAATGTATTTGATCTTTAAATATATTAAAATATTTTTTATTTTTTATTTTTGAAGGAAAACAAGGATATTATAGACCAGAAAATCAAAAAGCACAGTACATCAAGGAAAAGCAAAGGAAACAGGGAACCACAAAGCAAAAGCAGGGCAGCAACAAGAACTGGTGAGCAACATGGGAAAGTAAGCAGCTAAGGGGGATCAACGTCCCATTCGAGCAGCGAGAGCAATTCAGATGCAAGCATCTTTGCACGCTGAGCCACTTCACTATAAGAGCTGGTAGGTTTGGAGAAGACCATGTTGCACCGGTTGATCCAAATAGCACGGCATGTAACCGTGAAAATATTTATGTTGATGTATTAATGATATATTAATTGAATATATATAGTTTCCTAATATATATATATATATATGCTCACAAAAAAAGAAAAAAGAAAAAAAAAAGTTACTCTTAATTGTTTATTGGAAAAGGACTTCATTTCTACCTAAAACGCGTCGCCTTCCATTCCAATGGTTGCAGACTTGTAGATTCCACAACCCATATCCATATTCAAATCGCATCCGAATCTTAACTTTCCACAGTTCATAAAAAATTCATCGGATAATTATTCCTACATCTATACATCTACAAAAATTACCCATGGGATAATTATATCTCCACTTCCTCAGCTTTGTCATAGTTATTAAAATGTTTCGGAAATTTAAATAATTATTATTACATTCCTAACTGTTAATTTAAATGACGTATAATTACAATTACACCCCTGAATTGACACATAATTACAATCACATATCTTTGTTCAAATAGTCTATTTGTAATATTTTAGTATTTTTAAGGAATATAATTGTAATTGTCTATCAATTAAACAATTAATAGAAGAAGTAATGATAATTTTAAAAATCTTAAAAAGTACTTTGATAATTATATCAAATTCTAGAAGCATAGAGGTAACTATCCCTGACATCGTAACATCCTAAATATAGTGTGCGTATGTCTAAAAAGACATGAGAGACAAGTTAAACTTAAAACCAACGTTAGGCCATCAATTTCTCCTATTATTTTCTTTGTCTGTTTTCTCTCTCTTCCTCCCCCAGCTTGTCTCTCAAGAATTTGCACATTCTTTTAATCATTAATCAAATTGCAGCACGGCGGAAAGAGGCGTAAGTCCTCTAAATTTTCTGGCCAGTTTTAATCTGGGACTTTGGCCGGAAAGAGATCTATAGGCTCTTTCTATTTCTTCATTTCCTCCGCGCGCATTTGTGCATGGTAATATGCTCTTTCTCTTACATTCATTTCATTTCTTACCTGGGCTTTTTTTTCTTTCTTTTTTTTTTTTTTTTTTCATTTGTACGCTTCAAAATGATGAAGAAAGGAATCTTGAGAAAATAAGTAGTTGTATAAAAAGAAAATAACATTAAACCACCGACATTCTTGCACTTTGCAACCTAATAATAATAAAAATGAAGTTGCTTTTCCTAATTCTGTGTTAGTATTCACACAGATAATTCCGGTGGAACGTACACTTAGGTTGCAAAATGAAAATTTTGCAAAGTTGAGGTGACAATTATTTATTTATTTTTTTTTTAATTAGGTTGCTAAGTCCACAAACGTCTGTAGTTTAGGTGACTTAATGCCATTTTCTCTGTATCTTATGGTATATGATATGTTTAAAATACATTGCAAGTGTGTGCCAGAGGAACCCTTTTGGATTCAGATCTTGGATACACAATATGTGGTCCGGGGAAGACCTTGTATGAAATTTGAACATAGTAACCTGTTATAATCTTGAAAAACATCAGAATGAGGTACTATGAGGAAATATTCTATATATAAATTTAGCTTGTGGATTTGCGATGCCAATAAATGATGGCTTATAATTTCATCGAATGATTCATAATCTCATATCCTTGTTAGTATAAATTCCATATCACATTGCTGAAATAATGGAAAGAATGATCTTGGATGGAAAACAATGACATGAGACATTTTAGTATTTGTATTCTGTCATGTTCATCAATTACTGTAATAAAGTGATATTTGTGTGTGTGTGTGTGTGTGTGTTGAGGTTCTTGATGATGCTCTTTGTGCATATTTTGATCATCTATGTAGGCCTAAAATGTTTAGGACAAGAATCACAAGTTTGATTATGACTTATCCAGTGTGTTCTTGACACCACAGGTGAGTTTGAACTGGTATGGAATCTTCAGATACTAAATTGAACAGAACCAATTCACCTATGAAATATGAGCATGAGACTACTGCATATGCAAATTCGAATATACATCCTCCCCCTGCTGTTGAGAAAATTGCACTTCACCCCTCAAGAAAAAAATTGAGTCCCTCTTCCTCTAGAAGTTCTTCTTCTTCACCTGACTCCCCGTTAGACAGTCCTTTTCGCCACGATGATGGCAATGATGATGACGAGGATGATGATGATGATAAGTCCGTTTCAAGTGCGAGCTCGGATGACCATCGAGCACCGGTTTTTGCGTCAGCAACGGAAGCACCTCTGAACCAATCGATGGAGCGTTCGGATTCAGCATATAGAATCCCGTCTTCCGTGTTTGCGAGAAGTAAGTCCAATACTCCGATAGAATGGAGCGTAGCATCTAATGAGTCATTGTTTAGCATTCACACGGGGAATATGAGCTTCACGAACGACCATTTCCTATGGCGGTCTGGAGACCTAGGTCCTCCTGGAGAGGCTTCCACATCAGAACAGATGTTTAGTTACCCTGCTCATGAGTCTGCAAGTGCTGTAGTGGCCGACATGAGAAGTCGTGAGTTGGGGATAGCTGAGGCAACGATGAAGGAGGTGATTAAGGAGAGTGAAGGTCAGCATTATGAGACGTCGCTTGCTGAGGTACGCAATTCTCGTCGTTCTCAGGGGAGTAACACGAGCACCAAATCATTTGCGTTTTCAGTGTAAGTTTTCTTGCATCCCAAGTTCCGTTTTTAAACGACTCGATGTCTGCAACATAATCTATTGCAACACATTTAGTGATGTGCCACTATACTAGTTTATAACGACGCAAGCTTTACTATATAAAGTTGGCAATAAAATGAAAATTCTCTAGAGTCAGTATGACAAAGATTATTGTCACGGCTTTTCTAGTTTCATATTCATAACGTCCAAATAACGTTATGCTTCTTCTATGTGGGTAACTTGTCTTCCGACGTGGTTCAGAATGACAGGAGAAACAGAGAAAGGTGACTCGGTGAAGGTAGCTAGCTCGGTGAGGTCAAGCCAGGAGCAGACGCAAGCCCAATCGAGACCACTGATGAAGCCGGAGCAGGAGCAAGAACCATCAACGGGCCCTGAGCCGAAAACCCCAGCAGCAGCAACAGAAAATGCAGCTCAATCTAAGTGGTTTTCTTGCTTTTCATGCTGCACATTCTGTTCATAAGAATGTGAAGAGGATGCCCAAATTTGGAGTAAAATATGTAAGATTTGTAATGATTTGATGAATTAGGAGAAGGGGTGAATCTTGAATAGTTGCCAATGTTATATAATATAGTATTAGATTATGGCTTTAACATATTTAAGATGCAGAAAAATATGGTAGGGATGATTAGGATTTAGTAACAGAGACAGGGAGATTAGGGGGCTGGACAAAAGCAATAGCCCTATTTCACTTGTTTAAACATTTGACTCTTGATCAACAAGTTTTAACAACATTTAAAAATTGTTGTTTTACCAAGATAATACATGTTGTGCTTCCTTGGTTGTTGCAAGTTTGGCCCTCAAGTTAGTTTTCATAATTCTCAAACAATTTGTCAAAAATTCTCTCTTATTTTACAACTGGGAATTGATATTGACACTCTATCTATTGATATTTGCACTCCGCTTCATTGTAATAGACAAGATTATTTGTTAATTTTGAGAATATATTGTATTGTTTCTTTTATGATAAAAAATGCCTTCCAACTTCAAAAGGATTGAATAAGTATTAAAATTTTACGAAATCAATTACCTAGTTCTATGATATCATAATATTCTCATTCGCGTAATTTTCTTCCCAGAGCTCTAAAATTCAATTAATATTAGAATCTAATATTTCATTTAACATTAAAACTTTAGTAAAAATAATACTTCTAAACTATAGTTTATTAGTTCACTATCAAAGATACAAATAGTACAAGGATGAGATATAAAAAATGTTTTAGACAATTGCTTAATATATTATAAAGAAAAAAGAAAAACTATAATTAAGAAAAATTTCAAATTATTTCAATCCACCATAAGGTATAATTACTCTAAAAACATGTAAACATACTTTTTATTAACTAAGGGATAAATTTGTCAATTGGATAAAAACAATACTAAGATGGAAGGCAGAATAAAGAATTTTCTTGATAAATAATGAGAGCGTAGTTGAATTCAGGATTTTTGTTATATATTTAAAGTCCCCAATTTCTTCACATGACTCTTCTTTTGGAGGAAATAGAATACCCAATAACTAGAATTCTATTATTCAATATCTTCTCATCTAAATAAATTTTTAGTCATGAGCATTATCTTTATTCTAAGTCTTTCGACAAATCGGATACATTTTATATTATAAATATTCAATAAAAAATATTCGACAATAAAATATAATTAATATTTCGAGCTTGAACTTGAACAATGAAACATAAGCCCATTCGATTTAATTTTATTTACCCCTAGGCCCTGTGAAATACATTTTCATTTTTTTTTTTATTTCCATAAATGCTGTAAAAAATATTATGAGGTTTCTAATGTAACTTGGGAAGGAAGGTCCAGTTTCATAGTGGGCTATAGTTTTGAGAAACATTGTCTAATTGGGCCGGCCCATTGAAGCACCGTTTGGCGCATAGGAAACCCTATCCCTGCGATAAATAGCGCCGGACTTTCGGTAGTTAGGGTTCCAGACGGCATTTAGCTGAAAATCAAATCCTTTTCCCCAGCCCTCTTCTGTCAGTCGGCAGCCATGGTAAACCTACTCTCCAGTTTATTGTAATTTCAGATTACTTAATTTGATCTTTATATGTTACTGTTAGTGTGTGAGTTGCTTGTATTTGGTGAATTTAATTCTTAAATCAGTTGTATATCATAAAACAGTAGCATGTTTCTGCAAAAAGTTAAGCGATCGTAGAGAAGTTGGCGAAAATCGATTGTGATAGTATTGGTTCGTGTGGATTTGAAGGAAGTACGAATTTGAGTACGTTGAGTTGAGCGAATGGCTTGTTTATCTTAAGCTGCTGTACTGTGAGATATCATTTGAACATT